>CATIWF010024941.1:0-65662 GCA_949630135.1 Balakata baccata
TTGAGTTGCCTCAAGGTCATTCTTAGCAAATTGGATATCGACCCACTAGGAGACCTTCCATATAGGTTCTCTCGGGTTTATAGAGAGGGCTATAGACTCGCAATAAAATAGTGGGAGTCATAATGCATTTTATTAAAGACCTAATATCATGCATTCATTAATGTACATACCACTATAATCTCTGAGTACAGCTTGAGGTATTCGAAAGTAATTGGGTAGCCAATAGAGGATTCACCGCTCCTGATAGAGGGAGAGTATACCCACAGCCTTTTGTCGGGATCATTACTCAGAAATCTCTAGCCAGAGTGGAAATGTCTTGAAAATGGTATTCAGTGACATGTCTAATAGAGTAATAAGTCCCAAGGACAAGATCTAACATCACTTGGGCTAGATGTAACATAGTCAATATAGCGGGACCTGACACATAATCCATGCACTGAACCGAGTGGGGTATAGGATGGTGAAATGACAAATTGCATATATTGTTGTCTATGGAAAGGTTCGTAGTCAAACTACTGACTTTCCAGTCAATTGGGGGTCATGTTGTGTTGCTAGATACTGCTCATGACTTGTTTGAATTAATTGTTAATTCGGGTGGCCAACATAACCGGGAACCTAATGGATCACACGCATTGGAGATGTAAAGAATAATTAAAATGGCTTTGGATGAGATCCCAAATATGAAAAAATTATTTTGAGTTGGTTCGTAATAAGATCACAGGGAAAAATCAATCGGCCTGCCAATTGGCTTGCTAGGCGGGCTACTGCACGTGCCAGCGCGCAGCAGCTGCCAATGACCCTTAATGGCCATTATTCACATAACTCTCATTTGCTCCTCTCTTAATTTTTAGTCACTGAAACGGATTTTCTTTGGATCTAAAAGACCCTAAAATACATAAAATTGACAAGAAAAAATTTTTTGGAGAAGAAAAATTTTCGGAAACAACAAGAAAATTAAAGAGTTTAATTTTCTTCTCATATGAACATACATCATTGCTAGCACTTTGAGGTATGTTCAAGTCATCTCCCTAATAGTTTCATCCTCTCATCTTCACGTGGATATTGTTAGAGACAATCCAAGATTGGATTGTTGTGGTTTGCTACAACCCAGCAAGGTAAGAAGTTGAAGAAAAATCAAGAAATTGTAAAGGTATAAATTCTGAATTTTCTTTGGTTAAATTTGTTTTAATTGGCACATGTATAATCCTTTGATTCGAGTTTTGAAAATTTTTATTTTCCACTGCGTTTTATGAATATGATTCATCCTCAAAATCCATCAATTTCAAACCCCAAACTCCATCATCTAGCCATTATTAAGGTAATTCTCCTCTCTTGTGTTGTTAATTTTGAGTTAAGAAATTAGTTACGTTAGGTCTATAAAGGTACAAGCAACACAGTATAGCTTTTGATTCTGTTTTAAGGGCGGCAAGTTGGCCTCTATTTTCTTCAAGTTATAGACCGAATCTAAAGACACTCCAAACTTAAAAGTGGTAGTTTCATATCTTAGATTTATGGATATATAAATACTTTTTCATGATTTAGTGCCTATGAAAAGATATTGGCATATGATTTTGACTGGTTCAATTGTGGAACCTAGCTGAATCACTTGATGTTTTGATTATTTTTCTATATGATTGAGTTGGTAATTAAGGAAACTCAAAACATGAAAGTTGTAGATGTCTGTGTTATATATTGTATACTAAATTTCAAGACCAGATTATGGGCGGATGTTGAGTTATGGTCAAGAGAGTCACGTCTGTTCCATATTTGAGCTGGCTACTTAGTGTCCTGTGCATGTCCAATCAGTTGTTTGCCCATTTTGAGATCCTTATAGACATTATATGTAAATGGTCAAAACATGAAAATTATAGATACTTGTCTTAGATAAATGTTGGCATAAATACCACCTCAATATGTAATGCATTTTGTGAGTTATGGCCTTCATAAGTCAAATTGATCTGAATGTCAACCCTGTTCTTGACTAGTGACAAGTATTCTACCATATGAGGACTTTAGAGGCAGAATGGATGAAAGTTTTCAAGAAAACAAATATTCCATTGTAACATATATATGTGACTAAGAAGTTTCATAAAAATATGACTTACAGTTTCTAAGATATGAAAAAGCAAAATTGGTGTCCCAAAACTGCCAATGGGCAGAAACAAGGCAGAAAATAGAACATGATATAAATTGCATAAAAAATTACACAATGATCCAATTGCTCTGAAATTTAGATATCTTATGTCCTATATGTTATCTTTAATTAGAAATAAGAATCATACAAATTGGATTAGTATAGAAAAAGTTATAGGCTTTTGAACACATAAAAGTCACACTGCCATAATACCAAACCCTAGTTAGTGGTCCATATTATGCATATTTCAATTTGTTTAAGTTTCACTGAGTTTATTTAGCTACCAATTGACCAAGTATACATTCAATTAGGCTCACAGCATATTGGGAATCCCCAAGGAAGTGGGAGACAATAAGTTAGAAGTTCAATATCAAAAGAAAATGTGAGTTTAATTATCAAATGATTTCTCTGGTATGTGTGATTATTACGTGCTACGTGTAATGTGATTTGATTTGCTTTATTTGAATTACATTATTGTTATGATATGTCAAATGAGACTGTGTTGAATATAAAGTACATGTTTGTATTACATGTATAGGTTCTTTGTACAAGGTAAATGTTGACTGAAATTTATAATGGTAGATGTAAAAGCAATTATTGTTGCAAATGCATATGGACTTAAAAGGCATTGTAACTAGCTAAATGGCATTGTAAAGCAAAGGAAGAGGCCTATGGCCCAAACAAATGTTCAAAAGCAAAAGAAAAGGCCTATGGCCTAGCAAATGTACAAATGTTACAAAATGATCTAGCAAATGCAAATGTTTACTTGGAAACCCGGGACAATGTCTGTTTAGCCTGGTCCCAACAATAAGAAAATGACATAAGCATAAGCAAATGAAATGTTTACATGATTTAATATGATTTATATTCATATGATATTGATAAATAGAATAACATGTAAAATATGTATGAATGACGATTATTACTTGTAATTGTGATTGGTTTGGTACTTTAGAATGCTTTTGATAGTTATTCTCATTAAGTCGCAACTCACCAAATTGCATCATTTTCAGGTAGAAAAGAGTAGTTAATTTATTTTGAAGGTGCATACCACAGGAGATCACAGGTCACCGGTCGAGTCTCACCAATCTCTCCTTGCATTTCACATATGTATAGGGATATGTCTTTTATGTTTTGGACTGTATATCTGCATATGTATAATATAGTGAATACATAGTGATGTGATATATATATTATGTATATAGTCAAGCTGTTATACTTTGCTGAATTGTTAAATACTACAAAGTGGTACTGTTACATGATTCAAAAAAATTATCTCTCACTATAAATAGGATATTTTCTTATTCTCATACAATACAAAATAACATAATACAAGTATAAGTGATATTCACTGATATAAGGTGTTACACTTATTTTCCTAATCTAGACCTTCGTCCCACCCGATCTGGACTTGCTTTTTCTCTCGTTGTTTTGGATCTGATCCAAAAGCCCATTTTACTTCTCCTTCACACCTTAATGTATGTGATCCATTAGGTTCTCGATTGTGTTGGCCTCTCAGATTAACACTTAATCTCAAGTAGATCATGAGCAGTATCTAGCAATACATCATGACTCCAATTAGCCGGAAAGTAGTGGTTTAACTACGAACCTTTCCATAGACAATTATTTACGCAATTCATCCTTTCACCATTCTATACCTCATTCGATTCAGAGCATGGACTATGTGTCAGCTCCCGCTAGACTAACTGTGTCACACCTAGTCCAAATGATGTTAGATCCTGTCACTAGGACTCATTACAAAAATAGACATGTCACTGAAAACCATCTTCATGACATTTCCACTCTGGCCAAAGATTCCTACGTAATGATCCCGACTAGAGGCCAAGGGTATACGCTCCCTCTATTAGGAGTGGTGAATCCTCTGTTGGCTATCCAATTATCTTTGAATACCTCAAGCTGTATCCAATCACCACCCTCTGAGCGACCTCTATGAGGCAACAATGAATGGAGTCAAGGCGCAGAATTAGAATCCAAGATATCCTTTAGTACCTTAATTCTAAGGATACTTGCACCATTGCTATTATGAGACTATCATTGATATTTGAATAGATAATTCATATGACGGTCTCATAGCAAGTCATCCAATGTACTTGACTACTCTAGCAAGCATCCACCTGTTAAAATACTTGATCCAATCAAGGAGTATAACATGTGCAAGTCTATTCGGATTAACAATGTCCAGTCTTGTTAATCCTATGACTAGGGATTAGTTTAGATATAACCATAATTACACATGATAGGAATCTCAATATCATGATTTCCTTCATGCTATATTTATATCATGGACTTCATTAATATATTTAAAATCCAATCAATTCAGAATATAAATGAACATTAATAAATGAAAAAGTCTTTTATTCATATGAAATGAAATTTTACAATAAGTGCTAAAGGTGATTACATAGCACCTCTCTAACAAGATGACCTATTAGGAAGCATAAGCATGGATCCTTGCTTTTTCGCTATGTGAGTCCTAGAAATCCAGAATACAAATTTCATTTTTATTACACTTTATGACTTTTGACTGTATCATGAAGTGACGAATTAATGCTGACTCTTAAGATGTATCCTATAGTCATGAAATGATTCGACTTAATGTAATACCCCTTGAAAACCAAGTTAATTCTAATCCAATTGAAATGAGGGCGAAAGAGTATTTTTGCTTATACACTCACTACTTGTATTCTTGCAAAAAAATTATCGTTGACCAATTTTGACGAGTTATCAGCCGAAAAGCTGACATGGCAGCTGGATTTTGCCACATCATTTGACATGTGAGCACAATGACAAGTCAGATGCCAGATAGGTACCACGTCATATACCATTTTTTTAATTAATCAGTTTGATTTTTAACTCATTCGAAATCTAATGTAGTATCTGACGTGTCACTACATCTCGCGTGTTAAGTGATATGTAGCAAAATCCAGCTGCCATGTCATCGCCATGTCAGTTTTCCGGCTGATAACTCATCAAAATTGGTTGGCAATGATTTTTCTACAATAATTTATAAAATTAAGTGATTTTAGTATTACAAAACAAAAAATTGTGATTTAAATACAAGTAATACAAAATTTACTAACTATAGGTGTAATTAACCCCAAAAGGAAACGAAGAGAGACTGTGAGTATTCATGTCTATGTAAAAGGTTGTACAAAAGGAAACGAAGAGAGACTTGCATATATATATATATATATATATATATATATAGAAAAATGGATACATGTAAAAAGTGAG
This sequence comes from Balakata baccata, assembly GCA_949630135.1. Lineage (NCBI taxonomy): Eukaryota > Viridiplantae > Streptophyta > Magnoliopsida > Malpighiales > Euphorbiaceae > Balakata > Balakata baccata. The sequence continues at coordinate 5,390 of CATIWF010024941.1, forward strand.
ACATGATAATTAAAGACAAAATCTTTCAATTAATATTAAGTTGACAAAATATATAACTACCTCTCTAAATCATCATTAAAATTAAGGGAAATTTTCAAAAATATCAAAAAACTTCTAAAATATTACAAAAATAACATTTAAAATGTTGTTCAAAAATAATAAAAGCACCTAAAAATACTAAAAAAAACACATACACTCAAAAGTCAACCCAAACTATACCAAAAGTATACCCAATATTTACTACTAGAGATCTATCCAAGGTTTACTAGAGATATGTCTAAAATTTACCAAAAAATTAGTGAAGCTGAAGTTATCCAATGTTTACTAAATTTACCTAAGGTATACCGGAGATCTATCCAAAGTTTACGTTGCTCAAAGTTTACCTGAAAATTAGTTATTATTATTATTATTATTATAGCTAGCAGTAAAATAATAATTCAAGGCAAAAAAAAAATTTTGTTCTATTTGCCAATAGATTTATCGAGTTTTACTTAAGAATTACTCAAAACTTACCAAAAATTTACCAAAAGTTTACTACCAAATGTTTACCAAATGAATATTCAATGTTTACCTATGATTTACCAAAGGTTTACCGAATATTTACTTTGGTAATTAAGTTAATTAAATATAAGTTTACATATTTATTTTCCTAATTAAGTTAATTAAACAATGATTAACCCTAAACCCTAAAAATAAATAAATACATGTATAAAAACAATTGGTGGTCATACCAGTTATTTAAATTCTTAAACTATGTTTAAAAGATAGAAAAAAAGTCATTTTTTTCTCAATTAAATAAAAAATGTGAAAAATACACGGTAAATTTCATTCTTTGAAAGGAAAATTGAAAAAATTGGTAAAAATGAAAATAGATAAAGTTAGTAATAAAAACGCGGAAATGCGGAAATGGCTCGGCAAAATTGAAAAAAAAAACTTTTGAAAAACGGTAAATGGCGTAATTTCCTACATTATTAAAGATGTGCCAAAACCACAATTTCGGCAGATAATACTGGCGAACAAGTATTAACAGGAGAAGAGACACCCAGGAAGTATGTTTTTCTGATTTTCAGCAATGATTTATGGGCCGTTGGTCAATGTATCGCTTCTCTCGGAAAATTTTAAAATCTTCTTTCGTTTCCAGTCAGCTTTTCCCAAGGCATTGAAAACATATTTAAGAATTATGTTCTGGTCCCAAAACATCAACATCTAATATTTTGATTTTTATGAAAGCCGCCAAAAGATAATGTAGGAGAGAAGTCTCAGGTCATTGGTGCCTCATTTATAGATGATTCACCTATACATTTTTTTCTATTTGCAGTCAGATGAGCGAAATTTACATGCAGGCAAGTAAGGAAAATTAATATTGTTATCGAAATTTACTCCATGCCAGGTTACAAGAAAATAAAATTTATTAATTGCAAAAATTCACCAAAAAACATACAGGATAAAAAACCATTCCAAATGTGTCTTTTTTGAACTATTTTCTAATGTTTTTGTAGAGAAGATAGATTGTGTGGATGCGTGTACAGAGAGAGAGAGAAAGGGAGAGAACCCTGTTCAGATTATCACATCATAAACAGAAAAATTGTATATTAAATATCGTACCTAAAATAAAATAATCAAATGAAACAACTCCTGTATGTTTTTGGGAGTAGCAAAACCTAATCATTGGCCCCTTCCATAGTTTAATAATGCATTGAACAAGTAGATGAGTTCTCCAAACAAAAGGAGAAAGGCATAATGTGGTCAACTATACAGTTAATAAAGCTTAATCCTGCTGATTTGGAGCAGGGCCACGTCCAGTTCGTCCACCTCGTATACCAGCACCACCACGTACTGCTCGACCACGTACTGCTCGTCCACGGCCCCTATTGCCAGGTGAAGAGAGTATTGCAGCCCCAGACTGTCTCAGCACAGCTCTCTCCTTGGCTCTCTCTGCTAAATTCACTACAGTTGAAGTGTTACTTGCAGGTGATACCTGTCTATTTTCTTCAGCTTCTGCTGCTTGTTTTGAGACATCGGCTTCTGTACCAACATTTCCTGCACTACTCTCAACACTTACTGATGCCGTTTCAGGAATCTGATCAGTCTCCACACTAATCTGATCATTACAATCATTTGACTTCTCAGAAACTTCAGTTGTCTCCTCAACTCCATCCCCCTCATCATTCTTCTCTTCATTGACGACCTCGGGAGAATTAATCTCACCCAACTCTACTCTTGTAGAAACAGCAGCTTCATCATCTATCCTAGCTGGTGAAGCAACAGGAGTAATACCGGGCTCCACTTGTCCCTCCCCAATCTCCGGGCTTTCCATCATGTTAGAAATATCCGCAGCTTCCTCAGCTTCTACAACATCAGCTGCAAGTTCTCCCTCTTCTTTGTCGCTGTCAAATTCCATTATTGATTGTTGGCATTCTTCCACAGCCTGATACTTTGAACTTCCGTCCAACTCCGTTCCAGTTCCACTCGGCTTGTCCATAAGCTGTTCATTTGTGTCATTCTTCTCACTCTGTGATTCAACTGGATCATCTGATTGATCTGACTCTTTTGGTGGCTCAACCTTCTGTCCACAGATCTCCACCTCTTCCTTATCAGCAACACCTTCCTCATCTTGAGCAAAATCACCAAGAGCATCTGAAGTTTCTTCTACAGCTGCTGGAGTCATCAAACTTTCGGGAGTAATAGATTGAACTTCAGCACCCTCATTTGAAGAATCAAAACCTTTGGATCTCTTTAGCACAGGTGCTCCCATATCATAAGTTGTTTCACCTTGATTAAGAGGCTGCTCATTCAACTCAGAAGCAGATGAAGCTAAGCGTTTACGAGCATGTGGTTGAGACAGCATAGCTAAATTGCGTTGAGGTTCAGAATCATGAGCTGGTGGGAGCTTCCCCAGTGCATTAGACCCATCCACCTCTGACATATCAACATCAGCCTGAGGCTCATCAGGTTTAACAAGTCGAGGCCTCACTAACCTCCTGCCCGTTTTACGGGTTTCAATATTTGATTTGGGTATGGGAGGTCGCCTCTCTTTTTCCTCTACAGCTTTAACAGTTGAGTGGCTCATTGTGAGGCTCATTGATGATCCAAGAGTGGGCTGAGAAGAAACTGACTGACCTGTATAGAGCAAGAAACAGGGGTAAGAAAGAAAAAAGAAGATGAATAACTAGAGATGATATTGCTAGGGGATTTGATTCAAATCTAAATCAGTTTCACAGGAAATAATAAATTAGCTCAATCAAATTCGCAGAATATATTTCCTTTCGTTTTTTTGTCATTTTGGGACACACATACTCGAGGTCTTCGAAGGTTTTTTCAGTTAACTAAATTTTTAAGATGCACTTTCTTTTTTCAATATGAATTTTGCAAAATTATTATATTCTTGCAATTTTTTTTAATCCCATCTCTATATCAATGTGTTTAATTTATTTAATAGTCTACTAAAACATATAAGATTGAAAATTTAATTAAAAAAAATTAATATAGATTTTTCTATGACATTTTGCTTCCTCAAATAACACAGGTATACACAGTGGGGGCAATTGACCCCATGCCCTCTAATATGTTTCTATTAGTATTATTCAATTTAGTCCCCAAAAATAACTTTTTATATATTAATATCTTGCCTCCATTTAGAAATGTAAAATTTAATTTTATATATTTTATGTACTTAAGTTATTAAAAAATACAAAACAATATTACTTTTGGCACTTTTATAATACATATTATTTAATATTTGGGTGATTTCATATATTTATAGCATTATTATTCATTAGTATGTGAAATGTGAATATTTGATTACTTGAGGATTGATATTTATCTTTTAATTCAGTTTATTTTCTCAAATTTAGTTCAATATTTACTTCGATATTGTTTATGATATCTTCTTGAAGTAATCTTCTGACTATGATAAACTATAAGATATTTTTTTAAGTACATTTTGTAAAGGTTGAGTATTGAACTCATAACATCTCACATTTGTCATGACTATTTCATATGCTAAGAAAACAACTGCTCTTCTCAAAGCATGACCTAAAGATAGAAAATTTCACAAATGCAGATTGGGCTGGATCTCATAATGATAAGCAGTCAACAAATGGTTATTGCACATCTATAAACGGAAATTAGTTATGCAGAGAAGCAAAAAACAGAATCTAGTTGCACAATCAAGTTTAGAAGCAAAATAAGGAGCTATGGCATTGGTTGTTTGTAAACTATGGTTGCGGGAAGAACTGAGATTGTCAAAAGAAAAATATCTTTCCTTTTTCTGTAAATCTATTAGTGAAGCTCACAATCAGATTAAAAATAATTGAACATAACATATAGATTGATGCATAATTCATGGAAGAGAAGTTACAGATTATTGTTTGAATGTTTGTCATATAATATCAGATAAACATCCAATCCACGTGTTAACTTAGAACTTAGTAGCAGACTATTTCATACTTTAGTTCGCAAGTTTGACATGTGTGACCTCTTTACACCAACTTGAGTGTTTACCTGTATTCGGTATATTCGTGCCTAATCATTAGGCATAATTTCTTGATTCTATATTCACGATAGTTTTCTATTTCAGTAATCTCCTATTAGGGTTAACATGTAATTAGATAATATACAGACTGTTATAAAGGAGGAAATAATGATAGAAAATAAGAATTTTTTCCAAGTACCTCCTTAAATGATTTTGGCATGACTTCATAATTAAATAAACAGAATGAAAGTAATTAAGTAATAGCAATATTTTGATTACACCAAAAAAAATAAAAAAGAAGTAATTGCAATATTTTAAAATTTTTAGGACTGAATGCTATGGTTTAAAGTATATTTACTTTAGAGCTGACTAACAAAGCATTGCATTAGCTAGTGAATAGGACGGGGGAGCCTCTTTTAAAAAGTTATACGAATAGGCTGAGAAAAAGAGAAACTTGCCAGAAATTGATTGTACTTGAGTAAGAAGCAAGAAGAAAAATAAAAATTAATTAAAAAATTTATTACCAGCAGAAGTATCTGGAATAGAAGTCTCCGCAGAAGCAGTAGCTCCAAGCTCAACAGAGACAGAGTTTGCAGTTTTCTCAAAATGTTCAACAGCTGAGATATAAGCAGCAGCCAGATCATCCAAACCAGACCTAGAGAGAAGCTGAACCACTGAGGTACCCTAAGATGAGTGAAAGTACAAAATTACACACAGCCACAAACAAAGGAAAAATATTATGATATAAGCACATTTTTATATTTTTTATATTTTTCCATTTGCGGTAATCCAATCAAGTCATACACAAACTGTATAAGCACAAAGGAAAATTCTATAGAGTAGTAACGTCTCTTTTATGACCTGAAATGAACCCTGTTACCATAAATATCTCTAGACTTATGTAGTAATGTTTTCCTATACAATACTATAGCGAGATGTTCTCTTTCTCATCATTCATCAACCAATGTTAGGATCTCATGCAGGTCACTTATTATAGCAGAAAGGGCAGGAAAGGAAAAGAAAGACCATGCACTAGTTAGTTATACTGAGCAGTTTAGCGAAGAATTTAGGCTAGTGGGGGGCAGAGTTTGTTATACCTTGGGATTAGGAAATTCTGGAAATAAATAGGGCAATGGGGAATGAATTGGGTATGAGAAATTTTATGTAAAGAAAAAGGGTTGTGGAGAAGGGAAGCTCTCGAATTCTCCATGGGTTTGTTTTAGCTTGTATTTCTTTCAGTAATGTTCTCTTCCTTTAGAAATCAATACAATCAGTTTCCTTTATGCTTATGACTGTTGTGTTGTTTGGTTGCTTGTACTGTGCTTTGCTGCGTTGTGTTGCAGGGGCAGAAAGTGGTTCCTAACATTGATATCAAAGCGGTGAGATCCTCCACAGAAACCCGCCGTCGATTTGCCAAAAAGTCGAAATGTGTGTTTAAGAAGTTAAAAGGATAAGACAGGTTTGGATCAACTTGATTTTGAGAAAATGAATGGATGTATGGATTGGATCGAAGCAATGTTCGGGATACTGATACGCCATTACAACATCGACCGCCCTCTAGCTGCCATTCCAGTACTAGACTCACTTTTGGAGGTGCTTAACAACGATTTGACATCTTGGGATGCTATTTCGGAAAAGAAAACTTATCGCAGCATTGTGGAAGAAGAAAACTGCCTTTCACCAAGCCAGGTTGAGGCCAATTGGGATCCAGTTTTGGAGAAGCAGAAAAGTAGCATTAAGGCTTCATCTCCCTTGGGTCTTGTTCAGGCAAAGAAAACTACTAGTAGAGAAGTGGTGGAGGGAGTAAAACTATCAAACGAAGAAGAAGTGAAGCAGGTGACTTGTACCGGGCCAGGCCAGGCCAGGCTAAGGATAGGGCCCTATGGGCACAAGTCCAATTTATCCCCACCAGTCCCAAACGGCCATTTCGTCTCCCCAAACCATCCGAGATCTCTATTTCTCCAAGTTTCTAGTTAAATCATGACCTAACACTAGCAAAATCAATTGACGAGGAACCAGTCATCAATGAGAAAGTCGAAAACCTCAATAGTGCAAGCTAGTATGATCCAGAACCACAGTCTCGAGAGTTTCACATGCGGCAAAAGCGAGCAAAGTCGGAGAGTCGCTACCGGCAGCATTTGACCAATAGGTTGCCTACTCAAGCGCCTGCTATGGTAATTGATGGAGACAAAGAACCTAAAAAATTAGAGCTGCTGGCAATATCAAACAAGGAGAAAGCCAAATCTCATGCGCCCAATGTCCCTTATCCAGACAATCTAACATTTGATCTAGGTCCACCCAAGATCCCTAGATTGGCTATTACGATCCGTGAAGAAAGAGAGGGTAATAAGGTTCTGCTGCCGCAAGAAACCCTTCGCAAGGTTGGGGATGGGTCTACATCAAAAACTCAGGCTACAGAAACACAGGCAGACCTTTCTACATTGGGTCAGGCCATGGCTTTGGGTATTCAGGCTGCAGAGCAAATGGGCCCAGTCCAAGAGGTTAGCAATATGTTGGGTCTACATTTTTTCCATCTATCTAGGGTTTCAACTCTGATCCCCAGCAGCAAATCTACAGGCAGTACCACTCTTGGAGGAGAATCCATGCTTTCCCAGTCAACTCGGCGCTATAATATCAACGTGTTAGACCTCCAATTAAGACTACTTATTCTAGGTGCAAGGTTAGGAAAGAAAAGGGGCTGCCAGGTGGCAGCAATTAGTTATTCATAGCTGGGTGTGAGAATATTGGGTGATTGTTTAGCTATGTATTCTATTATGCATAGGGATCTATGAGCTTGTGTACAAATAATATCTAAGGATGCTTAGAGAGGATTATGAGAGTTTTCTTGTGAATGGTTTATTTGGGGAGCGCTAGGGAGACTCGAATTTCTTCCTCTTGTATCTGTTTGAGATCCATTACTGCTAATACAATCTCCATTAATTCCATTATTGCATCAGATATTGCCCCAAGTTCTTGGTACTGTTCTGTGAATCATAACTGTGCAGGAGAAATCTATTTGGGACCTAACATTGGTATCAGAGCAGTTCGATCCTCCATGGAAACGAGAAGCCAAGCTACTGGAAAGAAGGGGGAATCCAGAATGGAGGAATTAAAAGGTAAGATCAATGCCCTTACTGCTCGCTTAGACAAGCTGGATCGTTTGGATATTGACAATGAATGTTATGTTCGAATGTATTCCTATATTGGAAGATGGATACATGATGCTCATCCAACAATACAACTCAGAAAGTAATAGAGATGAGGCTTCTTCGCAAGTTCCAATTACGACAGTAACAAACAATATATCTGCTACGACAACCAAAGATAAAGGACCATTTGGAAGTGGAACAAAAGAAATGGCTGTAGCGGAATCTTTAGACCCATCTACTCTGCCTCTCCGGCAAGAATTTTTTCCCCGGAAACTCAAGCTACCCATCTTTGAGGGTCAAAACCCAGATGGTTGGTTACTGCGCGCATAACGGTATTTTGAGTTAAATGGATTTTCTCCGGAAGAGAAGCTCTGGGCAACTATTATTTGTCTTGAGGGTGATGCTTTAGCCTGGTATTACTACGAGGAAAGTCGTCGAACTTTCTGAGGGTGGCCAGATTTCAAGCAGCAACTATTAGAGAGATTTAGGTCATCTTAGGCCGGCAATATGATGGAGCAATTACTTGCGCTCTGACAGACCTCCACTGCATCGAAATACCGCCGGCAATTCGAGTTACTCAGTGCTCCTTTTCCAAACTTACCTGAAGCAGTATTAGAGAACTCCTCTGTAAATGGGCTGAAAGAGCAAATAAAGACTGAATTGAGGTTGTAGGAGCCACAGGGCCTAGGCCGGACCATGAAGGCGGCCCAAATGCTTGAGGACAAAAATGAAGCTACAGAACGGCATCGCTACAATAGCTCTTCCTTTTCATCTGCAAGCAAATACCGATCTTCCTCTTTCATTCAAGGTACGATTCAGAACCCTAAAGTTACATCTTCTTTTCCCATCTCCAAAACACTTTCTTCCCCATCATCTCAAACCCAACTACTTTCTTCTCCTACTTTGATCGCTTCCTCTACTCAGACCTTCTCTACCCCTCTCTCCACCTCAACTGCTACTGCCTCTTTCAAATTTAAGAAATTAACTGATGCTGAAAAAAAGGACAAGCGTGACAAGGGGCTCTGTTTCAGGTGTGACGAGAAGTTTGGTCCTAGGCACCGATGCAAGCACAGAGAGTTACAAGTGTTATGGATCAATGAGGAGCAAGAAATCCCGTATGAGCCTTTGCATCAGTTGGAGGAGGTTACCGATCCTACAAATCCAATTGAAAATTTACAATTATCCCTTTCTTCTTTAGTGGGATTACCAGTCCCTCATTCTCTTAAGCTGTGTGGATTGCTTCAACAGCAAGAGGTCACAGTTCTAATTGATTGCGGAGCATCACGTAATTTTATCTCTTCTACCCTGCTCTCCGCCATGCAATTACCGGTATCTTCTACTGCTAATTTCTAAGTCACTTTAGGTACTGGAGAACAAATTTTCTCTGTTGGAATTTGCCGTCAACTATGCTTGCACTTGCCGGATGTGGATGTAGTTGTTGATTTCTTCCCATTGCCTTCGGGGAATACAGATCTTATTATGGGTTATCATTGGCTTCTATCATTAGGAACCTCTTATATAAATTGGGCTAAGATGACAATGGAGTTTATGGTGGGGTCTCGCAAAGTGCAACTTAAAGGAGACCCCTCTCTATGCAAGACTCAAGTCTCCCTCCATGCAATGCACAAGAATCTGGTTCACAAAAGCCAGGGATATCTATTGGAATTTCAGCAACTATCAATGGAGGAACAAGGGCAAAAACAGCAGGAAATAGGTATTGTCTTTCCTGTCCTCTCTACTTTACTTGAGCAATACGATGATATATTTCAATTGCCTGACGGATTACCTTCTTGCCGAAGCAAGGATCATGCTATCACTTTGAAAGAGGGAACATCTCCCATCTCAGTCCGCTCTTAACGATATCCGCATGTGCAAAAGGGTGAGATTGAAAGGTTAGTAGCTGAAATGTTAGCTGCTGGAATTACACAACCCAGTAGCAACCCCTATTCTAGCCCAATAATACTAGTGAAGAAGAAGGATGGTAGTTGGCACTTTTGCGTTGATTATCTGGCTTTGAATCAGGCCACTGTCCCCGATAAATTTCCAATTCCTGTTATTGAGTTACTTGACTAATTACACAGGGCTGTTATCTTCACAAAAATTGATCTCAAGTCTGGTTACTTTCAAATTCGGATTTGTTTCGAGAATATTCCCAAAACAGTCTTTCGGACTCATCAAGGGCACTATGAATTTCTAGTTATGCCATTCGGCTTGACAAATGCTCCTTCCACATTCCAATCTCTTATGAATGAAGTGTTTCAACCTTTCCTACGGAAGAACGTCCTCGTCTTTTTTGACGATATCTTAATCTATAGCAAGAATGAGGCTGAGCACTTGGAACATCTTCAACAGGTATTCTCTATTCTTAGACAACACCAATTGTTCGCTAATGCGAAGAAATGTTTCTTTTCTCAGTCTCGAATTGAATATTTGGGGCACATTATAGATGCCACCAGCGTATCTGTGGACCCTTCCAAAATACAAGCTATGGTTGATTAGCCTGTTCCTTCTTCCTTACAAGGTTTTTTGGGACTTACCGGCTATTATCACCGTTTTGTGCGAGATTATAGTAAAATCGCTTGGTCTCTCACTCAACAATTGCGAAAGGATGCCTTTCATTAGGATGAGGCAGCACAAAATGCTTTCCAGCACCTCAAGTGAGCTATGACTTCGCTTCCGATTTTGGCTTTGCCTAATTTTTCCAAACAGTTCATAGTAGAAACTAATGCCTCGGGATTCGGGTTGGGCGCCGTCTTAATGCAAGATAATTGGCCTCTAGCTTTCTATAGTCAGAAATTGAGCTCTTCCGCCAAGATAATCTGTTTATGAACAGTAATTGATGGCAAGTTTTTGCCATTAAAAAGTGGCACTCTTACTTAGTAGGGCAACATTTTATTGTGCGTACTGACCAACGAAGTCTTAAATATCTGCTGGAACAGCGCATCATTGATGGGGAATACAATAAATGGCTTCACAAGTTATTGGCTTATGATTTTGAAATTCAATACAAGTCCGGTTCCTCTAATATGGCAGCTGATGCTCTGTCACGTCTTCTTGAAAATCTATTTCTATCCACACTTTCAGCCTTGGTGATCTTGGATTTCAAAGACTTATCCGATCATATTGTTGTCGATCCTTTCCTTTCCAATATTCAGCAAGCCATTCAGCAAAACTCACCTATCCTCATTATAAGCTTGAGGGCAGGCTGTTGAGATATTAGAGGTATCTTACCCTTCCATCTGATTCTTCCTACATTCCATTATTACTGCAGGAATTTCACTGTACTGCAACAGGTGGCCATGCTGGAATTCATCGCACCTATGCTCACCTCTCATCTAAATTCCATTGGAAAGGCATAAAAAAACAAGTTCAAGACTTTGTGTTAGCCTGCGATGTTTGCCAACGCAGCAAATATGAAGCCATGGCTCCCGCGGGACTGTTGCAGCCTTTGCCCATACCTGACAAGGTTTAGGAAAAATCCAAAGACATTTAAAGTCACTTGAGCCACTTAGCACCCATTATCCAACCTGACCATGAAAGTCCAAGTCCTTCAAGTTTCAATCGAAAAACTGGATTGACTATAGTAGTTTAGGACCAGATAAAAATCACAATCTACTTGTTCTCTATCACAAGCATGAGAATATAATCCATTCTTCAACTCAAAGTACTATATATTATTAGCAATCTGAGAAGGAAAAATAATTGAATCCCTGTCGCTATCTCCAATCAATGAACTCATGAAAGGACGCCAACATCCTTGCATCTAACAAATTTCCTTTCAGTTAAGAAAATGCCTCATGGTGTACCATTATATGATTTTTCTGTTGATAGTTCCTATAATACAAGTTCAACTTCATATATCATTTCTTATGTTGCTTAGATGATTACTCAGGAAGCAAGATGGCTGATCCATGAACAAAACAGTCTGCTATTAGTTTTGACTTGTGATCCATACATGACCCGTAAAACTCATTTGCATCAATTCTTATACACATATGTGCCAATGTTGTTACACCCATAAAAAGATTAGACAGACAAACTGGGAACACAACTGGTGTTCAGAGGTGAAATTTCAGGCATAGTAAAAGTATAATTGAGGATGACATAACAGACTGAATGCACTTATCAGTCCGTGCAGGGAGGAAGGAAGAGAGAGAGAGATGGAAGAGGAGGGTGGGGGGAGCAGAAGAAGAAGAAGTATATGTGTGCCACAGAGAGAGACAGAGTGGCCTTGAGAATGTTATGATTGTTCATCATCAACTAAAGAAAGGGGAACAAAGGAACAGTTTCACTAGTTTTGCTCAATGTAAAGTTTTCACATTCCCACTTTTTTCAGTAAATAAGGAGGACGGATATGCCTTTGATTGACGTCTAAGTGTGCTTTGAGATTGTGAAAGGCAAAAGGTCTAGACCCCAACTTTAAGAGTTATTTAAAATTTACCCTTAAAAGCAATGGTAGAATGTCCAAAGCATCTACTACTAATTGTTGAACAAAAAAATGAATAAATACTTCAGAGCAATAAACAACATATTTTTTGAATATGGAAGAATAAAAGGCATTAAACCCTAATCTCAATAAGTTCTTCATTCTGTTTGAAATAATTGGAAGCTTAGAATTTGCACCTCATGATATTCGTTGAAACAAAATAAGCAAGCAGGAAGAGTGAAATTATTCCATCCAAGAAATTCGAAAATTACACAGAAGATATAAGAAACTTAATTGATCAGTGAAGCAACTATGATCACCTCTGGAAGACTGCCTTCAGCATGCTTAAGCTTTTCGAGTTCAACTGAAAGGCGCCTCAGAGCTTCCTTATATTCCTCAAGTTTATTTGTGTACTTTGTCCTATCCTGAGATCAGGAAAGGCAGGCAACAGATACAAGAAAATACTTCAGGATGGAGATGTTCAAACAAGAATTGTGCTTTGGTGCAACTCCCATAGAACACTATATAACTATTGTGACTCTAATGGATACTGTAATTTGAATTCCAAATAATGTGGTTGAACCATGTCACATTCTCAGATAAACTCTTAACATGCATTAACATCAGTTAATTCTCCCGAAATACACATCTATGCATGTCACTGAGAGCTACCTGTTCAACTCTTTGAACTGATTCCAGAATGGCCTTCTCCCTGTTCTTGCGATTCACTTTTTCTGTCCGATGATCCTCTTTTTCCTTTCTCAACTCCTCTCTCAGCCTCTCCAAAGTTTTTTCCAGAATCTAGGTGATAATGGTACAAGAACTTCAATTGAAAAGGCATAATGTAAAAAATTGGGAAGCAAGTTGATACTAACCTGTATTCTATGTTCTTTCTCCTCCTTTTCTTTCATGACCTGCTCACCACCGACAATCCCAACCAATCTTTTGCCTATCAACAAGAATTTAAGATTATAATAATATAAACATTGCAAACAATGTTACTAAATTACTGCTCCACTTCAAGAGAAGCACCTTGTTTCAGGTCCTCAATCTGTTTGGAAAGTGATTGCTTTTCCCTGCTCAATTCATCCTTTTCCCTTGACAGATTCTCACATTTTTTCTACCATAAAAAACAGAATATGGCAACCATTTTAATAATCATGAAAATTATTAAAAATGTAAGAACTTCTAATATCACATCTAAGGTAATATTCCAGAAACTACTAATGACTTGAAATAATTCACTTTCAAAAAAAAAAAAAAAAAGAAAGAAAGAAAAACTGTTTCATAGAGAACCTTCCACTGAATTGTCAGCCTCTTCTGCTTCTCCAACTCCGATTTCAGACTAGCCTGCAAGAAGGGCAATGTAAGTAAGAAATTAGACGTAAGAAAAAAAACAAAAAATTTCCTCCTCTTTGTAGAAAAGATTATTTTACTGCACCTCTGCTTGCAGAATGTAATTAATCCTTTTCTCCGTCTGACTCAGTTCTAATTCACTTTTCGCAAGATCTTCCTCCAATTTTGATATGGTCTCCTGCTGTTTTATCACAAGGTTCCTGACTTCTTCAATCTCAGCTTCCTTCTCTTTCATTTTGTCCTGAAAAGGAAAAAAATTTATGTGATAATTATTAGAACATAAAAGCAACTGCATTAGAAATTAGAAAAATAAATAAAAAAAATAAGAATAAAATGGTAGATCGTATCCACTCTAAAATTGATAATTTAAGAAAATCCTCAAAACTGAAAACATCGAATCATTATAAAATATAATTTGATATTAGCAGAAAGATTTATACAATATGCATTAAGAAGTATACATATCATGTATAAACCACGAGTGCACGGCACATGAACAAAAAACCAGTGCATATATATACATATATACATGTAAAATATCTCATCTTTGACGAGTATTATGATTAAAATATAAACTGGTCTCTTTTGGTCAGATCTTGGACCAATCCAACCTAACCGTTAAAATTTCAAGTCGGTTCAGGTTTTGTCAAGGTTCATTTGCACTCAAGCGACTTTATTAGGGTGGTTCGGGTTGGATAAAATACCACTCCCATATTAGAATTAGACACAAGAAAATTAAAGCTCAAAGATAATCATATTTCACAATGTTCCTTACAGCACTACTCTGAGAATTTGAAAAACCATTAGAAATCATCGTAGATCTTCCAGGAAACTAGTTCAAAATAAGTTCAGATTCAATTTATACGACAGGCATGAAAATGCAAGTACAAGGGATTTAAAGGGGTTGGAAAATGCAACAAAAAAGGTTAACTGGATTGTTCCGCCAGCAAAATAAAGTGCAGCACAGAAGTAATGGCTTCAACAAAAGTCAGCAAATCATGGATGTTAGAGGGTGGTGGTTAACTGATGCACCTGTAACAACAGCTATAGAACTGTATCACTTGGGCAAACACAAAACTGCATTATTAGATAAGCAAAATTTACACATTCAAAATCATATTCCTCCAAAGACAAACATAAAACCGAGAATTCACAGCTATCTCATATATATATAAGAAAAGACAATAAAAAATTAGCAAATTGCAGCTATCCAATGATGTTGGACTTCATGAAAAGACAATTCATATGACCCAGAAGCAATTCAATGCACAGAAGATGGAGAAGGCTGATTAGGCCAGTGAAAACACTATGGACACATATAGTTTATTTATTCTTCAAATGCGAAACATCACTCCGAAAATGTTCAGTAAACAGGAATCATAAATCAAGTTCCTTAATGAGTGCAGAGAACAAAAGAGCATAAAAAACTGATTACCTGAATCTCTTGAACTGTATCCTTCATTCTCTCATAATCTTCCACATCAAAATTTCTCCCTCCCTCAATTACCTTCACAAACATTGTATAAGAATACTCCCACAGAAAATATTTTCCATACAAAGCAAATAATAAACAGAATACCTCAGATACTCTCTTTTCTAGGTGATCTTTCTCCACCCTTTCCATTTCAATCTGTTTCTTGAGAGCTTCTATCTCAATTTGTTTCTCCCTTGATTGAGATTCTAAAGTGTCAGACAAAGCCCTAGCCTTTTGTACTTGTTCACGCAATTTCTAACATACAATTAAATAAATATTTCCAGATCACTATATGTTCACAAAAGAGAATATCTGAAATTTGTCAAATCAACATAGTACAGAAACAGATATTAGTTCCAGAGTTCACACCATAATTAATACCTGACTTTCTTCAAAATTGTGCCTGTTTTCCTCTCTGAGTTGCATGTTGCTTTCACGCAATAAGTTCAATTCTCTGACCTGCAAAAGAATTTTGAAGCTATCAGATTAGAAGAGAATAAATATTTTAGAGGGCATGAAATGATTGAGTCAAGAATCAGCTGTTAAAAGAAATAAAGAAACAAAACCAAACAAATATAAGATTCAAAAAAAAAAAAAAAAGGAAAACAAAAAATGAAAACTGATAAGAAAAAAGTTTCCCCTTCTTGACAGAAAATGACCCAGCTACTTCTAACCTTCCAACAATGCCCTCATGATTCAGCAAGAAATAAAGCATACCTGAAGTTGAAGGGATTTGAACTCTTCCTCTGAGAATAATAATGCCCTTGACTTTGCACGCTCAGCATGCAGTGACGCCTGGGCAGTTTCTGCTGCCTTTAGAGCATTCTCAAGCTACACAGATTAGGAATTATTGGCCTTAGATGATTTTACTTTGTTAAGTAGAAATTTAAATAAAATTAAATTCAGTAAAACAAATGTTAGAGCACAACCATAAAATGAATAATCAGACTTAGCAAATTTACAAGTAGCTCATGTTTCTTGACTAAAATTTTTGGTCTACTGGTATGCGGACTGCAGCGCAATGCAATAACAAATGACTTCAATTGATCCGAGATAATAAGAATAATTTATCCCCATCTCTGTAACATACTAAGCTTAATGAAATGACAAGAACTTTAGCATGGCAGAGTACATATAGCTGTTATGTTATCTTTAGACATAGTAACTCAAGATTTTAACAACAAACATAAATTAGAATAATATGATACAGCAGGAGTCAATATATTCCTGAAGACATGATCTATAATCAATTATTAGTCACTAAAAAAATGAAGGAAATTTCACCATAGAATATATGTAATCTTACTTGTGATTGCAATCGAAGCTTTTCCTGTTTTAACAAGGAAATCTCCGTTTCTGCCTGTTTACATAAATGAAAATTAGAGAACTCCATATCTCTAAGAGACAAGTAAGTATTTAGAGTGATAAATACTCACTATTTCTTTTGTCCTTCTAAGATAGTTAATTACATTCGGCAATCCAGTATTACTTTGGGTTTCTGGACCAGTGCTTCCAGAAGAAATACCTGCAGCACTGCGATCTTTTTCAGCCAATTGAATGTGCAATGCCTCCAGGTGGTTATGCAATATTTTATTCTGCAAAATGAAGTTGGAAGAAATGGATCAGGAATATAATACACAAACCAAACAGTCTCTACCCCCTGAATGCATACACCACCCTGCATAAGAACAACTGACCAATTCTAAAAGGGTGCTATTATTTTGGGCCTTCCAGAGTTACATCCAAGTATTATCTCAACAGGACAAAAAGGTCGTCATTTTTTGTTTTACCTTTTTACTTTTTTTTTTTGTTAGGAAAGGAGAATATTTTACCCTCCACAATGCAATCTCTACACAATCTTTCAAAAAAGTTTTATAATTTTTGTTCTCTTATGCAAATGTACTACCTTCATTGAGCTCAAGTTTGACAAGAATGAAATGAGAATTCACAAGAGGGACACATGTATTAGTTTGAACTTTCAGCAATCCCTGAATTATAGCTTAAATAAAATCTGAGAACTAAAAGAATTTAAAATGAACTAGTATATTTGTAATTATGTTGTAAATAAAATCGGAATCCAATGAGCAAAGAGAAGCATCTTCCAGCGATGTAAGAATCTGAATTAACAGAATGGAGTAAAAGGATCCTAGACAGAACAATGCATTAAGTGCAGTATTATTGGGGACAGCAAGAGATTAAAACATTGTGTATAATTTAGCAAAGAAAGATGGCGAGAAACAAGAAAGAATATAAGTTTGAAATAATAAAACATAGGATACTATAACAGTTCAAAGCAAAGACCTGTTCATTGAGTTCATTATATTTTTTCTCGGCTTCTTTTTTTGATTCCTCTAAGAATAATTTCTCAGCCTCCCATTTAGCATTTAGCTTTTTCTGCAAAACAATAGAACAGAATTAGAAGTCTCATCAATCATACAAGTTAATAAGCTTCAAGAATGGGCACAAAAAACCTGACTGGAAGTGGCAGGTCCCGCAGAATAAAATATATAACCTGTTTTTACCCACCAACATAAAATCTTATGAACTGCATAAAGGGTATTTGATTTGAATTTACCCCAAAATTAGATGAAACTGCCAACCCTCATGCTGTCATCTTTTGACAATTCACAAAGATAAAAACCAATCACTTCCATATTTTAGAAAAGCATACATACTATCAACTAACAATTACATAACCATCCATCAGAACTGGAAATGTTCAATAAAGCATTTGACTTTGTGTTTTTAACAGTTAGGCAACTGCCTGTTCTAGATCTTGCAATCACTTTGCTATCTGCTGAAAAGAAATATCCATATTGAACTTCACATGATAAACTATACTACCGATAAGAAGAACTAAAAATGTTTTTTATATTGAACTTCACATGATAAACTATACTACCAATGAGAAGAATTAAAAATGTTTCCTCTCTCTTCCTGCTTCTCTTTCTCTCCCCCCTCCCAATTCAATTCCTATCTTCATAAAAAGAATCATCCTTCGGAATAATTGGAAAGGTTGAATGAAGCATGCATGTATTTTCAATTTTGTGTTCCTAACAATAGATTGCCTACAAACATTTTGTTATCCTATAATTCAATACCATGCTGAACTTTACACAATAAACTAAGTGTGATTTAAGTAACAACACACTCTATAGGGAACAACATTCTGCTTTATCCAATCACATAATAAATGCCTCAATATAGCACAAATCAAAAGCAACTAACTCTTCATAATGATCCAAGGAGACAAGAAGATGTAAAAGTTAGATAGCATGAGTATAACAGAAATAAACTATAACACCAAAACCATGTTAAATTGAGGAATTTTTTTTTAAGGGAAAAAAAATTTAAAAAAAAAAGGCAGAGGAGGAATAGCAGTACAATTACATTTTCGCTATTCTGCTCAGCTGCCAATTTCCGCAGGTCAGATGCTTCCTGTTGTAGTAAGACCAAAGCTTGTGATGTTTTAGTCAACTCCATAATTGTCTCCGATTGTAGAACAACCTAAATATATAACAAATAATTCAATACCACCAAAAAGGAGTGCAAATTATATCAGATGCATCAATCAGATATTAACAATCACCAACTGCAAGGAAAAAAGGAAGAAAAAAAAACACACATACGATTTTGTCCCATCAATGGGGGAAAAAGCTAAGCTTGTCTTCTCCAATTAAAATTGGCAGGTCAAACTTTGACCAGATGAAAACATCATACGTAAAGAAGATTTACTTTTCTAGCTATGCACACAATCCCAAGACTAATAAAGTCAAGAGGACAAGTTGGCAGCCAAAAGTTAGACAAATCTTAAGAACCAGAAAATAATGCTAAAACCCAGAAAACAGTAGTGCACATTTTCATCATGTAAGAAAATTTTTATAACATGAAAAAGGAATTTAAACATAAATTTAACCTGTCGTTCATAATTATGTTGAGCAGTACGCCACCGCTGATGCTCCTTTTCCAAATCTTCTTTCAAAGAAGAAACTTGAGTTTCCAAAGCCATAATTTGAGAACTACATGCAAAGGCATAGCATTAGACGACATTAAAAGAATACTAAAATCATGTTATACCATTTCAATTGGCATCTCACATTTTACTTGAGTTTTCTTCCTTCAAACAAGCAACTTCCATCAGTACAGAAGCAAGAGCATCTTCTTTTCCTGCAGTTGCTGAAGCGACCTCTTCAGACTTCAACTTCAATTCATTTTCAAGTCTTGAGATTCTCTCTCTTAGTGAACGAAGTTGATCTTCTAAAGATGCCTTCATCTTCTCTGACTGGTAAACATTCCAAAAGTAGCTCATTCAGATACATATGGATGTGTATCTAAGTGCATGCTAGTATGTGGACATTAATATCACCAAGAAATTCCTCTAGATCTTTAAAAGGCACATTTACACACACAGAGAGAGGGAGAGGGGAGACTACCTCCATCTTGAAGTTTTCATGAGCAATTTCCATCTGCTTTAGTGCAGCTTCATTCACCTGTGCTATATTCTTGTACTGCAAAATAACATAATATAAATATAATATATATATATATATATATACATACATATATAATTTACTATGCACTGAAATCATAATAACATCATGTAGAAAGTAAGCACCTGCAGCATATGCTCCTTGTTGGCCTGTGATTCCTCTTTCAATTTTTCAATTTCCTCCTTTGCCATTACTAAATCTGTGACAACCTTTGGCACATTCAACCAAAAAAGGAAGGAAAAAAAAAGTGAAGTCAAATTGAAATGATCCTAAACCAATGATGATTCTAAATTCCATATAATTTATATCTAAAAAGTAATGCAGTTATAAGCAATTTGTTAACTGGACATGAAAAGCTTGTACAGCATATATACATTTATGCAATTGTGAAGCCACAAGAAAACAATTTGAGATCATCATCACTTTGTCATGGCTGCCAGATAGTAATAGAGAGCAATCTACAAGAATTTACCAGTCCTTAACCAATTGCATTATTCATCCCTTTATGCTTCAGTTTACTATAACCCAATTGTGGATCTACCAGACACATTATAAGTTCATGCACCAAGGATAGAATCATTGTACTATTCAATTTATGTCTGCTATAAAAAATTTCTCTCTCTCAACTCTGCCAAGAAATCAAACCTTAATCAGAAAAAATCATGATACAATTATTCCATGATGGAGCTAAGTAAATCTTATCAAAAGCATTGTTATGGAAATTTTAACCAGAAAGTTTGTATTGATTTGTCAAACTAAATTTAACATAAGTTCCTACATAAGCAGAAAAAATTGGCACAAACTAATATATGCATCACACACACTAACAGTCAGAAACTGCAATATCAAATAAACAACACTGACCTCAGTTGTTGAAATCGAGGAAGGCCTGCCACCATCATCCATATTAGCTACCTGCATCAATGAGGCAGTTAGTGAAAAAGGCAAAATTGGATTCAATCACTTGAAATCATCCATTATGAAGACAACAATATAACTGTATGCAAACTTTATTCAACAATTCTTGTCAATATTATAGAATGCATCATTTACAAGACATTTGATTTCTACACAGTTCTTCATCAGTCTTGTGAATATTATAAGACATACACCTAATTAGCTAGCTGTAATTCATATGTAAATATTCCTAATTATGTAATTAGCTTAATTAGGTAGATTTGTTTCCTAGTTTGTAATCCTTAGGGCTGTATATATATTCTCCATTTTCTATCAATACAGATCATCAAATTCTCCAAATAATTTGTCCTTTACTTGGTACCAGAGCTAGTTTTATCCTTAGAGCAAATTGGTTAATTTTTTGGGTCAACTTTGTCCAGTGACATATGAGCCCCACTGCACCTGCCAACTGAAGCATCATCTCCTGATTGACCAGTCTATAAAATCCAGTCACCTGGGTCCTGGTGAGTGTGTCTCATGCGCCGCCGAAAGTCTAGACCCCGTTGTCACGCAACGGTGCGTGGAGACGCGTGAGCTGTCCATTCCATTTCCGACCAGATTGCATTCAAGTCACCTCTTCTCTCTTGACATTATATATGTGATGTTGATCAGGAAAGCTTTCCTCCACCTTACAGTTTTTTGTCAGTTGGGTGTAACTATGCATTTTCAGCTATATTTGTTCAGCAATATTAGTGTCGTCTATTGCTTTATTTGTGATTGTTACTTGTGTCGTCCATTGCTTATTTGTGGTGGTTTAGGGTTTTCAGCATATATAATGACAATTGTTTGCTATTATTGTCACGAACCTCAGTATACTAAACGTGGGTGTCGGAAGCTCCGAAAGAAAAATCAGAAGTCACAATATGCAAATATAGCTGCAAATGCAGTTTTTGACTCTGGTTTTGATCAGACATTTACTATTTCAATAGCCGAATATGCCAAATTAATCCAATATCAGGAAGCACTCGTGAATTCATCTCAGTCTATCTCTGCCATTGCCGAGTCATGTAAACCACATGTGTCTCCTTTCATCTTCCACCAATGGCTTATTGATTCAGGTGCCACAGATAATCTAACAAATAATTTGAGTCTCTTTTCCACTTTTCAACCACATCAATCCTTACCTTTGTTAAGGAAATTGTGTCCAAAATTTGAGCATATGTCATTTTTAATTTGTAAAGCCTGTCAATTTACAAAACACCATTGTGTGCCTTTGGTTCCTTGTGTCAATAAAAGGACTCATACCAACTTTGAGTTAGTTCATTCTGATGTTTGGAATCCATGTTCTGTTATGTCTAAAACTAGGTTTAGATACTTTGTTACTTTCGCTGATTACTTTTCCCTATGACTTGGCTTTATTTAATGAAAAGTCGTTCTAAATTATTTTCACACTTTCTTGACTTTTGTGGTAAGGTTAAAACACATTTTAATGCTTCTCTTAAAATTTTGAGAAGTGAAAATGCCAAACAATCTCATCTGTTTCAGACCATTATGAGCAGCAATGACATATTTCACCAATCATCTTGTGTTGACACTCTTTCACAAAATGGAGATGCAAAAAGAGAATATACATCTTGAAATAGCCAAGGCTCTTCTCTTTCAAACTAATGTTCCCAAACAATTATTGGCCAATGATGTGTCAACCACTTGTTTCCTAATTAATCACATGCCTTCTTCAGTTCTTCATGGTGAGACTCCTTATCGTACACTCTTTCCTTCACAAATTGTGTTCCCTGTTAAACCTCGTATTTTTGGTAGCATTAGTTTTGATCTGGATGTTCATCCTCATATTTCTAAATTAGATCTCAAGTCACTGAAATGTATTTTTTGGATTACTCTCATCTACAAAAGGGGTATATATCTTATTGCCCAATCTTAACAAGTATTTGGTTTCTACTAATGTTACATTTCATGAGCATGTACCCTTCTTTCTTGTTCCATTTTCTCCTGTAAGTTCCCCTGAATATGATGATTTGTTGGTTTATCATGTCACTTACAAGAGGACTGATCCAAGTCCCAATCCACAGTCAAACCACCAGTTACTCAACTCTACTCAAGAAGACTAAACCCTTCTGAGCCTTCTCCTAAGACAAGTCTGGCACCGATATCTTCTTTGTCATCAAATACTCCATCTAGTGACCTTGATTTACCTATTGCTCTTTGAAAAAATAAACAACAATGTACCTATCCAATCTCTTCTTTTGTTACTTATGATCACTTGTCTCCTTCCTCTTGTCCTTTTGTTGCTTCACTTGATTTTGCAGGAATTCCTAAAACTGCTAAAGAGGCTCTCACCCATCCTGGTTAGCAAAAGGCAATGATAGAAGAGATGGATGCTTTAACTACTAATGGGACCTAGAATTGGTAGCACTTTGTAGCTAGCAAACAAACAATTGGATGCAAATGGGTATTATTTTTTAGCTGAAGTATTTTTTGGGAATTGAGATTTCAATAAGCAAGAAAGGCATTATTTTGTCTCAAAGGGAGTATGTTCTGGATTTATTAACTGAAACAAGAAAGCATGGAGCTAAGTCATGCAGCAATCCAATGACTCAGAACTGAAACTCACAAAGGATAGTGATATATTTGAAGCGCCAGAAAGATACAAGAGATCGGTTTGAAAATACTGAACTATATAACAGAAACTCGTCTAGACATTGCATGAGCGGTTAGTATTTTGAGTCAGTTCATGTAAGCTCCTACAATTCATCACTGAGTAGCTCTAGAACAGATTTTGTGTTGCTTGAAAGGGGCCCCTAGACGAGGCTTGTTGTATAAGAACTATGGTCATGCTCAAATTGAATGTTCTTCTAATGGAAATTGAGCAGGTTCTAAAATTGATCGAAGATCCACCACTGGCTATTGTGTGTTTGTGGTGGTAATTTGATTTCGTGGAAGAGCAAGAAGCAAATGTTGTGTCTCAGTCCAGTGCCAAATTTTATTATAGAGCAATGACACAAGCTTCTTGTGAGGTTATATGGATTTATCAACTCAACTAAGGTCGGTCATAAGCCTTAGTTTTAGCGAAGCTATGGTATGATAATCAGGCTACATTATTGCTTTAAATCCAATTTTTCATGAATGAAATAAACATATTCAGGTACACTACCATTTCATTCTTGAGAAAATTCAACAAAACTTTATTTCTACAACTTATATTAAGACTGGAGAACAGTTATGAAATATCTTAACAAAAGCTCTTAATGAAGCTCGAGTTTCTTACATTTGTAACAAATTGGGCATGATCGATATTTATACACCAACTTAAGGCTCGAGTTTCTTACATTTGTAACAAATTAGACATGATCGATATTTATACACCAACTTAAGGGGGAGTTTCGTGAATATTATTCCTAATTAGCCAGCTGTAAATCTTCTGTCTATATAGCACGAACACATATATAGACACGGAAACAGACATAGAGAAACGATATTTATAAAAAGTATAAGACATGGACACGCGGAGTAACGTGTAAATGTTAAAAATATAGGAGTAAATTTATAAATAATTAAAAAATTTGGGTAAGAGGAGATAGGCATAGCCTCTTTGTAATTGATATAAAGGCAAGCAACGCTTTTTCCCATGTCTAGTGAGCAAGGATGGGATACTTGTAGAAGAGTGTAGTGCGTGAGAGGGTAAAAGATATATTCTTGAAAAACTTAGAGGTATCCAAGTGGAAGTGGTAGCTTGTGAGCCATTCATCAAACTCCATGCAGCATAATCTTGAGTAGGGAAGCTCAATGGATATAAGGTTAAGATCAAGTGGTTAATATCTCCTTAAAGGTATATGGTTGCACTCAAACCCATTAATAAAGGTCAAGATGTGAAATTATTTATTACTAGGCCCCTATTGTGAGATATTGAGAGATATTTGCATAATATTCTTAATTAGCTTGATTTAGGTAATTAGGGATAGATAGAGATTTATTTCCTAGTTTGTATTGTTTTCTATTCTTTATATATTTATTTCCTATTTTATATTCATAGAGTTGTATATATAAGATTTTCAACTATCAATAAAATTATCGATTTTTCTCCATTCTTGTTTCTTTACATAGTATCAGAGCCATGGGTTCCAATGGAACCCTACCTAGAAATCGATCCAAGAATTATGCCTAAGTGAGCATCTCTTTGTCAGAGTTGGGTCACCATGAGTGATCCATTTTGTTTTTCTACCCTTGAGAGCAGACTGTGTAATTTTTTAGGTCACCCTTGTCGAGTAATATTTATTGTCGGTATGTCTCACTTGACTCTGCTCAGATTGTATGACATCATCTCCTATCTGGTTGGGTCTACATTGGTGTGGTGTGAAGCCTTTTGTGTTACAGATTTTGTCGGTTCGTATGATATTTTCTACCTGGTTGGGTCTATACTAGTGTGGTGTGAGGCCTGTTGTGATACAGGTTTTAGAGCTCTTTGTTTTTTTACATCTGTAACAAGTTGGACATGATCGATATCTATACTCCAACTTGAGAGGGAGTATTGTAAAATATTGAGAGATATTTGAATAATATTCTTAATTAGCTTGATTTAGATAATTAGGGATAGGTAGAGATTTAATTCCTAGTTTGCATTGTTTCCTATTCTTTATATATTTGTTTTCTATTTTATATTCATAGAGTTGTATATATAAGGTTTTCTACTATCAATAAAATTATCGATCTCTCCATTCTTGTTTCTTTACAGCCCCCATTCCAATTCTCCCCTTAATCATCCCATTAATCAAGGATTAACTTATACATCCGGCAACTAGTTCACAATTATCTTCATGCTATATAAATGAAAATAATCAAATAGAATTAAGAAAACTTCTATGAATTTTTCGTTGAATCCAAATAAGGTCTTATAAACATGTTCATTTCAAAAAATTACCCATCTTTTAAGTGTCTTATGTCAAGGTATTTTAGTACTTTCCAGCTTTGCTGGAACAAGAGTCCTAATTTATTTAAGAGTCCTAATTTATTTAAGAGTCTTTATTACTAATTTTAGGTTTGGAAAGATAGTATTCCCTTTTAGTCCATATTAGAGGTCTAACTGCTTGATCAACTATGATTAGTTTGTGAGTCCAACTTCAAATAAGTATCAAACACAATTACAAATCATGAATGCATTAAATGCTTCTAGTTCAATTTAAGGTTTTCTCAGTTCAGAAAACTTCTAGTCATTATGGATTATTAGATTGTTTGATGCAATTATATGTCTCGAGGAGTGATGTATAAAATCTTTTATCCCTTTTTTCCTCTGTATGACAACCTACAATTGGTTGCAATTCAACTTCCCCAACAAATTTTCGCCACCAACTTGAATTATAAACTTATGGCTTTACTTTTATAAACAACACCCACATTTTCATTCGTAAATTTTGCAAGCAATGATATATCGGGTTAAAAAAGATCCCCACTAAACTTCAGAAGTATTAGAGCAAATTCCTCAACTTAACCAACTTATCAGTAATCAGACATTTGCCTATTCACTGGGAATTAAATTAGAACTACAAAGTTTTTGTTGTCAACGAATTTTGATTCCAAAAGCAAACTGCATAATAGCTACATGTTATCATACCCATTAGGCTCATAAAATTAGACCAGAATGTGAACAAGCGGCAAGTTGCAACATTTAATAGTTGATATGAACATTAATGTTCATCCAATAACCAACAAGCTTAAGTATTTAACAAGCAGAAAACAAAAGGCTAAAAAAAGTAGATGCATATTGTATATTCAAGCAGCATATGGCGTACAATAAAATAACATTTACTGGAAGATGCACCTTATCATTTGAAGTTATCTTTTTCTCCAAGTCAGAAAGTTTGGCCTGATAAAAGAATAACCAAATGAAAATGGCAATCAACCCTATGTTCCATCAGAATAATAAGAGAATCTTCATAAATATTAACAGAAAGAAGAAAATGGAGACATCATACAAAAATTAATAGTATGCTCATTGTTTCATCGGAAAATACCTCAGCAACAGCAGCCCTAGTCTCAGCAGCCAAAACAGAATGCAAGGCCTTAGCTAATTCTTTTCCCATTTCTTCAACTTGCCTCATAGCATTTTTCAAAGTTTCTTCACGGTCAGATGTAACTGCTCTGACATTGTTTCGCTCTTGTTCCAACTCTTTTTTGACCTCAGCCCATTCTCTCTGCAGAAAAGAAACTTCTTTCTTACATGATAATGAACTTCGCAAAATAACAACTCACAAGAGGTATGCATAAAGAACTCAGTTTTCTTGATTCTGTAATTGAATTTATATCTCAAATAATTTTGAAACATTATAATTCAATTGAATGTTATTTAAATATATATCTAAACTTTATTAAATCTAATTTCAAACGTGATTTACATATAACTTATGTTGTAATAGATAAGATAGCATTGAAGATCTGTACCAAATTTGAAAAAGATTGTTGAATAATACATTAATAAATAAATCAAACTGTGTGCTAATGAAAGCCTGTTAAATACAAAGTGTTAAACAAAATTTAGAGCAAGGAATAAATCCCACTATTTTTGTCAAGTTAATGAAATGCTTTTGCCTTCGATCAAAAAATCAAATAAAAGACAGACCAATATAGTGTCATGTCCGAACGAGCAGTCAAGGGATAATGACTTCTTGACTTCCTCTTCCCAAAAATGTATGTCTTTTCCACTCAAATAATATGTCATGGTTGACTAACAATGAACAATTATAGAACTACAAGGACTTTGATTGTAGAAGAGAAAAAAGAGACTTCATTGTAAAAACAAATTACTTTTGAGAAAATAGATGTTGCCACCACAATATTAAAAGAGCATCAGAATTTTTCAATGAATAAAAATCATAAATGCAGGAGAGATTATATCTTCATAAATCATGCACAACATCACAAGCACTTTCATTTTCAAGTCAAAGATCTTCTAAAAAAAAAAAATCAGAAAACTTCTGAAATGCAGAATAGAACTTGAAAGACTGCATAAGCAGTAGAAGAAATCATACTAATTACAATTGACATTATTATTTGCAAAGTTGTTGAGCAATCTACACATTCAATTTGTTTAGAATTTAGGTAACAAATTGAAGTTATAGATAACATTGAGCAATCAACACAACTTAGATAACATAGATCAGAAGCAAAATGAAACCCACCTCAATTTGTTTTATATATTGCTCTTGTTTTCTCCTCTCAGCAGCTCTTGCTTCCTACATTACAGATGAGGAAGTCACTCATTAAATACTATTTTAATAGGAAGACTTGTGAAAAATTCTGACAATATACCTCGCGAACCTCCTCAGCACTATGAATAGTATCCAAGCTAGCCTGCACATATAGAAAATTTAGAAATACAACATTTACTGTTGGATTGTACAGCTGTGAATGTATTTTAGGAAATAAGTCTGGCATAAGTCTAAAATATTTACTTTGGAAAGTTTCCAGTCTTCAGCTACCAGAATTTTATCTATTTCATGATTTTATTTCCCAGAGGTTCTGTTTTAGCTTGCAGTTTTATAACTTAGAATTGTATATAAATTTAATATAATTCTTTCTTCTCTAAGTTTTCTCTTCACTCTTAACAAAATGGTGCTATTTCTGGGTTTCGTGCAGCCAAAAAGATCTGCATTCTTTCTACTGTTTCTTTATTGTCTACACAGTCTTTTCTATTATTTCTTTCCCGTAACTTTGCTGCCTTAATTGCTGTACGTGTGTTAGCATATATATATGTGTGTGTGTGTGTGTGTGTGTGTGTGCGTGTGTCCCAGTGCGCGCGAGCGGGCACAGCAATGAAGCAATGATGTCGCAGCCTTCATTGCTGCAGATTTATTATTGCTATTTTCCTTCTCAGTGTTTCATAATGTCCATCTCAAATATTTTTGGTCACTGGAATGAAGTTAATTCATATCAAATGACTTGAGATTTAAAGAAACTCTTGGCTACTTACAGATTAAATAAGACAAACTATCTGAAAATGGTATCAAGTTCATTCAACAGAGCAAACCAATCAAAGGGATGCAGATGAGAAAAGACTCAATAGTTAAAAGAACGAAAAAAATTGAGAGATTTGTTAGGATCTCAAGAGAAGCTTTCTAGTGCATGTTCTTTTCACTCTCAAGTCTTCATTTTCTTGTGGCATAGATGCCTTGAGTTGTCAATTCATAGGCCAAATATCACATGACGCTTACCTCAAAATATTTCACCACATATACTCCAAGTAACAGGAAATCGTAGTAGCAAAAGGCTCCCTAGCTACTGTTGCAGGATTAAAAGACATCTTAATAGCAATCTGCTATTAAACTCAACAGTAACAGTAGTAAACAGCAGCAATAATAGAACTCAAATGAGGAAAATAAGGTAAGCTACCATTGATTCAACTCTCAATACTCATGAATGATGGATTCACAATAATAAGAAAATGGACAAAAACACAAAACAAATGAGAAATCTGTGCAAGCACAGCCCAGGGAGTAGCTCTCCTTCTCCAAGCAACTTGAAGACCCAAATGATTCCAAAATACCAAAGTCTGCCCTGTCCCTTCTTCCTCTCTCTTTTTATAACCGAATTCTAGTGACTAAAAGACCTAATAGCCCTTCAGCATCCCTTAGGTGCCCTAATTCTAGAATGTTCCTAAAGCCTAAGCAATTCTCTATCACTACTCCATGAAAATAGTCTTGTCGTCAAGATTGGAAAATTTTTTGATACCAAAAATTCTTACAAAATCAGATCACTATCAATGGTAGAATAGTAATTTGGATCGAGCAACTTCTTGTGAGAAACTTCTTCTTTGTCAGCCTCTCCTCCACCTCCTCTATTGGGATAATCTGAAGCATGACCATTAGTGATGCCGCCGGAGATGCAGGGACATGAAGAAGGGTGAAAGCAGCCTTGAGATCATGAAATGGAGCCAACCGCACCATTTATGCTCTTTGTCTCAGGTTGTAGACCTTCAATCTCACCATGGCTCTTCCCTTCCTCTAAAGCGCAGCAATGGCGGGTGTTCGCCTTCTGCTGGTCGTGAATCTGGTGGCTTGAACTTGAAAAGGCCTTTCCATCGCTGAGATGGTGAGATCCCCGTTTGTGGTGATTAGAGCTCGCGTTCGGAGGTGGTTTGTGGTGGTCTGCTGAGGAAGGAGCGATATGGGGAATGAAGCAAGGGCTGGCATGGAGGACAAAGGGTCTGTGGTAGTCTAGGTTAAGAAGGTTGGATCGTTCCTTGAGTTGTGGGCTTGAAGTAATAGGCCACGGTTTAGGGCTCCAATGGAGTTAAAAGCGATAGGCGCACTCAAGGCGATATTTCTTCCTATTGCCTTGAAGCACAAAGCGCAAAAAAAGCATTCGCCTAAATGAAGCAAAGCCCTAAAGTTCAAATGCAATTTATTAGTAATATAACATAATAAACTAAAAAATATAAATCATAAATATTAGCAAATACAATCAAATAACAATTATAACTTGTGAAAAGTCACTTCATATAATGAAAAAAAACTCAATAATACTCAAGAAAATAAAAAAGAGAATGTTTATAATCATGTAGGAATTCAGTATTTAAAGCTAATGATAGTAAAGTAAATAACAGACTTATAACCACCGACTTTTAACTATTAAAATGAAAACTCTAACTTATAGCCTTTTAAAAAAAGTGCATTTTAATTATATATGAAGCGATGAACCCATTTTGCGCTTTGCCCAAGAGCTTAAGCACACCAGACGAGCGTTTTTTACTACACTGTAGGGCTCTTACCTATTCTTCTGAATTGGATCCCCAAATCAAAAGGCTTCAAAGGTATTATAGTCATTCACATGTTTGTTATCTTCCTCATTTCCTTCTTTGCACCAGTGGCCAATGCTCTGCCCTATTATTCCCTCCGTGTTGGTGGCTCAACTTCAACTACTTTCCCTATTTCCCGATTCTTCCATCATTCCTAGCTGCTTCTCCATTCATTCCAGTCACTGTAGAAACATTTCTTGGAACTGCTCTTGACACAATTGAGAAGCTTTAATCTGCTGGTTTAAGGCTACCAATCGCTCGGCAATGTTTGCCATGGCAGGTCGAATCAATAATAGCAATCTATTGTTAAACTCAACAGTAACAGTAGTAAACAGCAGCAATAACAAAACGCAAATTAGGAAAATAAGGTAAGCTACCATTGATTCAACTCTCAATACTCATGAACAATGGATTAACAAGAAACAAGAAAGATGGACAGAAACATAAAAGAAATTAGAAATTTGTAAAAGCACAGTCCAGGGAGTAGCTCTCCTTCTCCAGGCAACTTGAAGACCCAAATGATTCCAAAATACCAAAGTCTGCCCTCTCCTTCTTCCTCTCTTTTTATAACCGAATTCTAGTGACTAAAAAACCTAATAGCCCTTCATCATCCCTTACGTCCCTAGTTCTAGAATGTTCCTAAAGCCCTAGCAATTCTCTATAACATCTATACCACACCTTCCCTAATCCTCAAAGATGTTCTACATATATGAGATTGTCAGCTGTTATGATAAGGTATGAAAAAGCAAATCTAGGCAATAACTTGTATTACTCAAATCAGATGGAAGATTTATAAGTTGATTTTAGAGAGCTTGTTTCTCTCCTTTAGATGGAGTCTAGTTTAAACAAAATACATGCCCTAACCCAGCTAACAAAACCTGCCACACAAAAACAACCTAAGGATAAAAGAGGGTGCACACAATATCCTCTGCACAACGGTAACACAAAAGCAACAGCCGAAAAAAGACAAATTAAATGACAGCTTCAACATTAACAAGGCCAGCAGAAATGAAACCCAAAAGATAAAAGCAGCCAACCCAAAGTTCAAGCCTAATTTCTCATAGGAAAAAGATGGAAATTGAGCAAAAATGTGATTGTAGTCCTTCCACGTTGCTTCAAATAATGGTAGTTCTTTCCATTGGATGAACACTTCTAGTTCTCCTGAATTGTCTGCTCTAGACCTAACTCCTACCACTTCAGCCGGCTCTACTATCATTTCCAAGAGCTATCGAGGCAATGGGGTAACGGCTATGACTAATCCTTGAACCCATTTCAGTTGAGAGATATGGAACACTAGATGTCTAATTGAAATTGGTGGTAATTACATCCGGTAGGTTACCTACCCAATCCTCTATAGTACTTTGTAAGGGCCATAAAATCGCGCTGATAATTTATGGTTTGAACATTGCACCAGAGATTTTTATCGGTAGGGTCACAACTTAAGAAACACCATATCTCCCACATTAAATTCTTCATCTCTTTGATGTAAGTCTACTTGGTGTTTCATTATTTGTCATGCTCTCAGCACATCAATCCGAAGATCATCAAGTATGGCATCTCTTTCTAGCAGCATTTGGTCAACAGAAGACACGACAGTACACCGCCCAAGATAACGAACCAGTGAAGGGGGATCCTACCATAGAGAGCCTTGAATGGTATGCAGCTCAAAGAAGAATGATAAGCCGTATTATACCAATACTCAACCATTTGGACCACCTGGACGGTTTCTCAGCCACAAAACATCTCAAATAAGTTTCTAGGAACTTTTACCACCTCCGTCTGCCCGTCGAATTGCAGATGGTAGGCAGTGCTCCTTTTAAGTATTATACCCTATAATCTATGAAGCCCATTCCAAAATTGACTCAAGAAGACTCTATCCCTATCCGTGAGAGTTCGGAAATTGAGGTGAACAATCACTTGAATGAATATTCCAGCCACTCGAGCTATATAAGGGTGTTTTAGGTAGAGAAAATGGGCATATTTGGACAAGCAGTCCACAACCACCAAGATAATTGAAAACCCGCTTGACTTAGGCAAACCATCAACGAAATCCATCGTTACCTCTTCCCAAACTTGGGTTGGCAGCGGTATCAATTATAGCAAGCCTGTCGGCGACGCAGCAGAAGCCTTGTTGAGCTGGCAGGTCTCACAGGAAGCTACCATCTGATTGATATCCTCTCACAAGCCAAGCAAATAAAAATCAGTCGCAATCCACTTATATGCCTTGGTTTCCACAGAGTGACCTCCAATAGGAGATGTGTGATAGTCATGAAAGATGAGGGGTATAAATTGAGACTTTTGAGGCAACACTAACCTGTGCTTGTAAAAGAGGAGTCCATTTCTTACTACAACTGGTTTATGGCTAAGTCTGATTTTAATTTTTAAGAACCCATCTTCATCTATTTCAACTTCAATCTTGGACCAATCCCTCCACACGTTCATGGATAAGGCTGCACATTCCTTCAAATCCTCTCTTCGTGACAGTGCATCAGCTACCTTGTTGGATAGTCCCGCTTTGTACTTGCTCACCCATTTTTGGACTCATGTCCGACCACCAGCTGCTCTAACAAGAATTTCAAGCTTTGCTGGATTGTCTTCACAATAAACCATTGGCCGAGGAGGTAAGGTCACCATTTGAGTACAGCTAAGATTATAACCATCAATTCTTTCTCATAGGCCGACTTCATTCGAGCTTAAGTTCCCAAAGTCAAGCCAAAATAAGTAACAGGTCGCTAGTTTTGCATAAGTACAGCCTCCACTACATACCCTGAAGCATCTGTCTCAATAGTGAAGGCTTGAGAGAAATCCAGCATAGCTAGGACGGGTACAGTAGTCATAATCTGCTCGAGAGACTGAATTGCTTGCTCCGCCTCCTCTGTCCAACCAAACTTATCCTTCTTTAACTGTTCGGTCAAGGTCCAAGCCATTTGGCCATAATTCCTTACGAATTTCCGATAGTAATCAGTCAAACCCAAAAATCCCCTCAGTTTTGTCATATTCTTTGGACAAGGTCGTTCCAACATAGCTTGGATTTTAGAAGGATCTACAACTACTCCTTGATATGACCCAAGTAAGCAAGTTGTTTCTGCCCAAATTTACACTTTTTCTAGTTGACATACAAACAGTGTTGCCTGAGTAGCTAAAGAACCTGTCTGACATGCTCAAGATGCTCTTCCTCATCCTTGATGTATATCAAGATATTGTCGAAGAACACCCACATGAATTTCCTAACAAAGGGCTCGAAGACATGATTCATTAGGGCCTAGAATCTCACTGGTGCGTTTGGAAGCTCGAAGAGCATCACAAAGAACTCGTAGTGGCCTTCATGAGTTCTAAAAGGCGTCTTGTATTCATTCCCCACCCTTAGCCGAATCTGATGATACCTGGACTTCAAGTCCAGCTTTGTGAACACTGCCCCGCATCCAACAGTTTACCAGAATTGGGAACCGGTCAGGAATGGTTTCTCTATTGAGGGCCCTGTGGTGGACGCAAAATTGCCAACTCCCATCTTTCTTTTTGACCAATAAAACAGGGCTAGAGAAGGGGCTATCGTTGCATCTGATAATCCCAACTACTAACATCTACTTTACCAACCGCTCATACTTTTGAAACTGTGGGTAACGATAAGGCCAGACATTAATCAGTGGTGCTCCCTCTTTCAACACGATAGCATGCTCATGTCCTCTTTCCAATGGTAATCCAGCTAGTTCCTGAAAGACATCATTGGATTCCTGCAACAAATTTGTCAATGACTCACTTTGGGTCTACTGTAACACTGTTGGCCCTAAAATAGAGTTGAGCTGAATGATCAACCTTGTCTTCTTTTTATGGATAGTCTTCATTATAGACTTAAGGGACACCAAGGATTTCTCCGCGGACAGATTTCCCTTCAGCATTATTGTTCTATTGCCAAATCTGAACTTCATCACCTGGGTTTTCCTATTGACAAACGTTCCCCCAATAATCTCAAGCCATTGCATGCTCAATATGATATTTGTACTACCCAACTTAAGAGGCAGAAATTCCTTCACAATTTTAATTCCTTGCATTTGTAGCTTTACTCCCTTGTAAATCCCCTTGGTCACTACACCCGTTCCATCACCCAGAACCACTTCGTAGCCAGCTGTAGGAGTCGGCACCATGTGTAATTTGTCCACTTATTTTGGTGATATGAAGTTATAAGTTGCCCCAAGGTCTATGAGCACTACCATGGCCCATCACTTCCCCTATCAATTTCATAGTTTTAGAGTTAGATAGATCTATTACCGAGTTGAGCAAGACCTCCACTTGTTGCGGCTACTCTTCTTTGTCAAGCTCAGCCTCCATTTCACACTCCCTATTTTTGTCTTCCTTAGCCCTTACTACAATCACACTAAGCTCGCCTTTTTTGCATCGAAGGCCAGGAGTGAAGCGCTCATCACACCGGTATCACAGCCCCAACTCTCTCTTCCATTGAAGCTCAATGTCAATGAGTCTTTTGGAGCTTCCCACAGTGAGGGTATTATGGGTGGTCTATGTTTGACCTGTGTCCCGAACTAGGATTGCAACTTTGATGGCTAGTCTGGGTCGATTAGATGTGAAATGTGGGTTGGCCTTGTATATGATCTACCCAAAATTTTTTCTGCTCGTTAGGCCAAGTCTATTGCCTATCTAAGCCCACTTGGTGCAAGCATTCTCACCTCTAATCTTATGTCTTGTCCCAACCCTGTTACAAACTTACTCAAGAAAATCTACTCGGAGACTTCATCCAGAAGGGCAGCTAGCGAAATGAACTTCCAGCAGTTTTCCTGAACGGTCCCTTCTTGCCAGAGCTCAAGCCATTAGTCATGTAGAGACCCATTTTGGGTGGTATGGAAATGTCGAAGTAATAGCGCCTTCATCTCGGCCCAAGAGGTGATGGGTGTCCTCTTATGCTCCCATTGATACCAAAGGAGAGCATCCCTTTTGAAAGCCATCACTGCTGCCACACGCCTTTCATCATTAAGTACCTCTACAAGTTGAAGAACCTTTCGACTTTAAGCATGGTTTTAAATAGCACCTGTTAAACAATGTAACGGCCTTTAAAAATGGCCTATCGTTACCGTTGTTGTTGTTGTACAACGATATTTTTTGCAGAAAAAACAGTCGTAATGGCGAGAAATAACAAGAACGGTGTCAAGTATCGAATGAATGTGTTAAATAAATATCATTGTCTTCTATATTTGAAATTCAGAATAAATGGTGACTATCTCTAACCAAACCCTAAGAAAACTGACTTGATTTTTGAGTGTGGAAGAAATTTGGGCCTTTGAAGATTACTGATCCAGATCTGAAATTGGTGGAATCCGAGCTGGTAGGGGGTCATGATTCGTGAAGAGCAGCTTGTGGACAATGAAGAATTGTTGAAATCGGCATCATTGTCTTCAAGAATTGTTGAAATACCAAGAATCTAAAACAGTCATGAATGATTTATCTATCATTTCTACAAACCTCTACAAAGATGCCATTCGACTTCAACAATTTTGTCATGGTCATCCAACTTTACAAGCCTTAAAGAATATGTTTCCCTCCTTGTTTAGAGGATTGAATATTACAAAATTTCAAAGCGATGCTTGTGAACTAGCAAAGCATACATGTGTCCCATTTGCAATAAGCAATATCAGAAGTCCTCATCCTTTGGAGTTGACTCATAGTAACATTTTGGGGCCACCAGCAATTCCCAATATTATAGGTGATAATACAAGGGTATAAGGATAGTTTTACTCAAACAAAAATCTGATATCAATACTTTTTCCCAATATTCCATGATTCAAACCAATTTGGAATAAAGATTAAGAACTTTGTATCTGACAATGCAAGAAATTGCTTCAACCAAACTGTCACCCCATTTACTTAGCACTACCTAGGCAGTGCTATTTCAAGGGGAATGTTTTATATCCTACTAGCTAGAAGCTGCCTTATTTCCACAAACCTGATCAATAATCCATCCTCACAAATACCAGAAGGCACTAACCAAATTCCATCCACATGTTATAACATGAATGGTCTCATTCATAGAGTCTTCGGTTTTACTTCCATTGTCCATGTTCATAACCAACATAGAGAAAAAATAGACCCCAAAGCAATTGATCATACATTTCTTGGTTATTCTTCCAAACAGAAAGGGTATTTATGTTACCATCCTCCTAAAAAATTCTAGACAACCGTAGATATGGAATTTGCTAAAAAAAACACATATTTCACCCGGTCCGGTCTTCCAATGGAGATTTAGCTTATGAAAGATAAAGACTCCCATGACCTGGAGTCTTTCAGCTCTCTTGATACACCCTCCCTGGTAAAATACTTGTCTAGTCAATAACAAAGCTCTTCTACTTGACTAATACACACCGAGTTGATATTGATGTCTATTTCGGCCCCTAATAAAATGTTATGACTATGAAATTAGCTCAAGTACACAACTATCTGCTCCTCTTGACCTAACACAAGTCCCAAGAGCCAATTTGAACCTTGATAATCAAAATGCATTAATTTCATATCCTCCCTTAGATACACAATCTACTAAAGCACCAGAAATGATCATTGCATTTTTGTTGCTAGGAAAGGCAACATAAAATGCACGAACTAATCTCTATATCCTCTCATCTTGCTATTGTCACTTCAACATTTGTTACCACCTCATAAAGATTTTTGTTGTGGCCCAAATACCATTTATGTCCTAAGCACTTTATCTGAAGCATTATCAGAAGGGAACGGACAAATTCAAATGAGAGAGGAAATGGCTCACTTGAGAAAAAAAAAATGACATGCAATAATGTTGACAAGCCCAAAGGGAAAAATCTAGTTGGCTGCAATTGAGTTTTCACCCTAAAATATAGGGCTGACAGTTCACTAGATATATAGAATGTGAGACTAGAGGTCAAGGTATACAGAATAAGTTATCATATGTTTGATTATCAAGAGACATTTGCTCCAATGACGAAATGAACACTACAGAATCGTACTACCCATGGCTACCCATTTCATTTGGCAAATGTTTTAACCAGAAGACTTAGCAGTGCAATTTTCATGAGATTATTCCCAAGCTAGGAATAGAATATGTCTATTCTCCAGCTTATGGGAAACTGTACAACTGAATATATTTTAGGGAATAAGTTTGTCATTAGCTTAAATTATTTGGTTTTATCTATTTTCTTATTTCATTCATATTCTATTTTGCTATATTTTTGTCATTCAATTTCCTGTTTCATATCATAGAATTACATGTTAATTAATTAGCATGTATATTCAATTAGATGTAAGGAAAATAGCACTATTCTTTCTTTTCTGATTTTTCTCTTCTCTCTTCTCGACATTCATTAAACAAGCAAGATAATAGTTCATTTGTCCCAACCTGCAAGCGATATACCCTCTCTGACAAACTACGAACTTCATCACAAGCTCTTTTCTCAGCATTTGATAATATATCCTTTTCATGCTTGAGAACAGACACCTGTTAATAAAAATGATATAGAATTAGCAATACAAAGAAAAGACCAAATAAACTCTATTGGTAGATCATGCACCTCCATATTTAACTTCCGCGAGAGCTCCTCTGAAGCTTGTAATGCATCTGAACTTTCTAGTACTTTTTTTTGGAACTCAACTAGTAGACGTGGAAACTCTGCATTTCGTGCTCTTAGGCTATTTATCTCAATTTCCTGTCATACATCATTAGCAATAGAACAAATCTAAATGAAAATGTAACCTTACCTCAAGAAACAAAGCACCTATATCCAATACAGTACTCAAACATGTATACCTGAACTTGAAATTAAACATTAAAAAGCAAGAAGGAAAAGTCAAAGATACATTTCAAATATAAAATTACCAGCTGTTCATTTTTTTCCTTATAACTGTCGAGTCTTTCTCTTGTGAATTTTGCCTCCATAGCCAATTTGTCACGTTCTGATCGTAGTGATATAATATAACTCCTAAACACGAGGAGACAACAGCAGATAATACATAGGAGACAGATAGTGGAACTTACAAAGAAAAAAAAAATAAGGAATTGCAAAAAATGTGAAAATCCATCCCAAGAATTGTCAGAGAAAAATGTGAGTTAGCTGGCCCCAAGCAAATTCTGAAGCAGGCTTAGGTGAGTATAATTAAGTCTGGTTGCATATGTGTGTGTATGTGTGAGAAATCGATAGAGAGAATTGCAAAGGGAACATGAAATTAAATAGCATATTGGATATTACATGGTGTAAAAATTGAACCCAAAGAAAGAAAAACTTTTGGGTTAGTGTTAAATCTCCATTTTTCTTTATCCAAACACACCCATGTATGTTGGACACCTACAAACACTTTAAACTAGTGTGGGTACTTCAATACCATCCTCCAAACAAAGGAATATAAGAATATTGCTGTTTGTATAAGTTCTATACGTACACAAGTGTGGAATGTTTGCTCTTGGACTAAAATTGTACTCCACAAAATAGAACGACCATGTGAGAGAAAAAAAATAAAACATTATAACAAACATGCGATTAGACAATAGCAAACCATTCTTGGCCATAACAATGTTTCCCTTTTCTTCTTTCAAGGATGACAAGCCAAAAAAAAAAAAGCTACTAGAAAGAAAGTTTACATATCCAAATTTTCCTTATTTTGCATTAAAAAAAATAGTAGAATAGAAGGATAAGCAAGTTACCTTGACTTTTCCAATTCCTCTTCCAGGGATCTCAAGCGTTCAGCAGCCTTTTCTTTGGCCATCTTAGCAGATTCCTGCATTGAATAAGGTATTTCATAAATTTGTAAATGCAAATACCACAATAACAATGACAAACCAAAAATTTCCAGTTTTAGCTATACCTGAGAGCCTTCAAGCAGAAGTAAGAGGTCTTTCCTTCCATCATCCACAACTTAAAAAACAATAAACGGAATAAGTACGCATAAAGAAGAAAAGAATTGGAAAGGAAAAGTGCATGCCTCTATTTTAAAATTGAACAGCAAAATTCAAACTTTAAAAACAGAAAATTCATAGGTTTAAGATTCCGTTTATACCACATAAATATAGGATAAGCAGAGTAAGATAAACTATTTATAAGCCTCTCATATACAACAATTAATATAACCATTTATAAGCCTCTCATAGACAACAATTAATATTTTTTTTTTTTTTTTAAAAAGTTCATTAAAGTAGAACCTAATCTGAAAACTGTATGTTCCTTTATCATTTCATACTCTATAGTGTCCATTTAAAGCAGTAAAAAATATTGCTTGGGTGTTTCAGTTAGGCCTGTTCATGGACCCAATTGGGTAAAAAATTTGACACTAATCCAAGACAACCCAATCCATCATTAAAATATCTGAATGGTTTATTCAATAAACAATTGACCCAACCCGATAAAATTACATTAAATGGATTGGTTAAATATTGAATTGGGTTGAATTATATTCAAATAAATTGCAATAATATTTTAACCCTTGTTATTGGGCCAACATCAATTTTAAGTCTTGTTTTTTTTCCTCCAGACTGTGCTTATCTTTTTTTTCTCTTTTCTTTCTTTTTTTCTTCTTTTCCTTGTTCTGTGCTTATCTTTACTTTCCCTCCTTATTTTACAATCTACCAAGTTTTTCAGATATGTACTTGAATTAAATCCATTTTTACTTTTTTATTTCACAAAAATTCGTTTGTTTAAGTAATTAAATAGAAAAAAAAATTATTACTCCCTCCCTCCCTCCCTCGCTCTCTCTCTCTCTCTCTCTCTCTCTCTCTCTCTCTCTCTCTCTATATATATATATATATATATATATATTCCATATAATCAAGAGAGTCGACCAATTAAAGCGGGAGTTTGCTGTAACAAAGCCTAGCAAGAAAAGGAAGATGGATACTTTATTGATGCTGAGTTTTCCGATCATGGTTACACTGGTTTTGCTACTCCGAGTACTGGTGGCAGGGGCTGCAGCGGCAGCAGCAGCAACAATAGCAACAAAGCCACTCTTGAGATTAATGATGATATTATTAATGCTAATGATTGTGTTAATGATAATGATGAGGAGGAGGACGATGAGGAGTTTTTGGCTTATGATAAAGAAGACAATAAGGATGATGAATATTTAGAGGAAGAGCTTGTTTATTATCAGAGAAGAAAAACTTAGAAACTTTAATGGGTCGGTTTTTAGAGGAAACCGAATATTAATACTTATCCATCCATTTATGTATTAGTAAATATGAATAATTGACTCAACCCGACTCATCAATATTTAAAAACTGAAATGTTGAATTGGGCTGAGCTGGATCGGTTGAAAAGTTGGATTAAGCACATTCATGAACACTCCTAGTTTCAGTACAAAAACTCAGAACCAATTGACTTTTTAGAATTTGTAGTACCTAAGGCTGCTATGGAGCTGATCTAGAAAGCAATTTGCTTAAACTTTAGCCATAAAGATAATAATATCAAAACAGAAACTCCTTTCTTAGCAGTTTCAGCCATTGATGCTAACTAAAAGTTGTTGCTTATGGCACCATGTTATAATTATACAATTCTCTCACTTAGGTTTACAATTTATACTAACTAAGATCAGTATTAAAAAAGTACATATCCAATTGGCCAAATGATAATTCCATATTTGTCAAAATATGTCATATTTTGATGTTTTTATCTTTTAGTTTGAAAATTTGTAGATATCTTTTAGTTAATTCAATCACAAAATGAGGTTTTGGATCTTGAACTGAAAAACTATCAAGGGATGTCAGAAATGCAATTTGTATTAATAAGATGAGATAGGGAACCTGGAGATGCATCTGAAGAACGAGAATAAGATAAATGAAATTTATGCTCCTCTTCATATAGCCTTTTGTACATTGCAACCTATTGAGATGAAAAGTAAAAGCAGTGCTTAGGTCAAAAAGAAAATAATATAATTACATAAAGCATTACGATCAGCCTATATTTTACTTCATAACTCAACATACACATGGCACAAAAGTAAAAAAAGACCCAATGAATGTTGAGTTCTAAGAGGCTTACAGAAGCATGTAGTGACTCAATCATCTGATTCTGCTCCTCAGCCCTTTTCAACACAGCAGCAACTTTGCAGGCAGCTTCATCATTCTGCTTCTTGAGCTCCATTTCTAACTTTTCCTGCAATTTCATTACACGATAGCCATCTATCAAAATAAACCTCCAAAATTTAAAGTTGCACAGCAACTCAATAACCACGACCCAAGTAGAAAGATGCAGTTAATGCATTTTTCTACCAGTACCTTGAACTCTGTCTCTTTATTTTCAATCCGATCAGAAAGATTGCGCACAAGGCTTCTGAGCTGAACATTCTGCTCAACTAATCCATTTATATCCTTGAAGGTTAACTGTAACATTATTTCAACCATATTGAATATCAATAATCTGTCAATCAATTTCTGCCCATGTCCACTCCCTCCCCATTGTCCTCTCTCCCCCCTCTTCCAAAAAGAAAAATAAATAAATAATAACTAAATAAATAGATTAAAGATCAATATGCAAGTTTCTGAGGACAGAGCTTACAAGTCGCTCAGAAATTACTTTTTCAGCATCAGATTCCACAGCCATCTCATCAGCAGATGCTGTTGTAAAGTCACCAGCCTCATTATGCCCTATAGATCCGCAACGAAGCTGTATATCACGGCACTCCTTGAGAAGAATTGTGACCTATAATATCATTGCTGACTTTATGAGAATGGACAATAACAGGTTTGAAAAACAATGAACTATATGAAGAAAAAAAATTATTGAGGCACTTCTATAGAAGTGATGCTCAAGAAGACACACAAACACGTGACCAGAAAAAAACACAACAGGTAACATGAACCTGGAGTTGTAAATATGATTGATTTGCATATGTACAAACACAGGCTACATGTAATGCCAAAATAAGAATTTGATACATAAATTATAGCCTCAGTAGGAAGAAAAAGGCGCATTGCAAGAAACAATTACAATAAAACAAAACATTATGAAATTTCAAAGAAAACAAATTTGTCTAGCAGAACAATTGCTAATATGTAAGGGAGAACATAACTTTAATTACGCAAATCACAACACCATGAATGAAACATGTGTATGTTATATAATTCCTTAAGCTAACATATCGGCATTACAAGAAGTGTCTCCCATACTGGTGTCAAACAGTGACAGGAAAGTTCAAAAATGAAATTAAATTAAATTAAATGAAAAGAAGTTGTAGACAACACAACACAAAATAACTGAACATAAGAGCAATGGAACAAAATATTATGCCTGATTTTGAAGATCTACAATCTCCTTCTGAGCCAAATTGTTTTCACGTTCACGCCTCCTCAAATCCACCTTGAGACCAAAACATACAAGTTATTTTCAGCAGGAAATAGCTGCAAAAAGAAAATTTTAAAAAAAGAAAATACTTCAAACATAAACCTTTAGTTCTTGAATAATTTTCTCCAGATTTGCCTGTTCAGAAATTGACTGCAGCAACTTTTGGTTGATGACAGAGTACGATTCTGCCGTTCGATCGTATTCCGCTGCACAATCAATAATTGTGTCAGAATACAGATGGCCTCTTGCATGAATTCAATGCAATCATGGTTCATATGGCAAAACAAAAATGAGAATAAGATATAAAAAAAATATCATG
Source organism: Balakata baccata (assembly GCA_949630135.1). Taxonomy (NCBI): domain Eukaryota; kingdom Viridiplantae; phylum Streptophyta; class Magnoliopsida; order Malpighiales; family Euphorbiaceae; genus Balakata; species Balakata baccata. The sequence continues at coordinate 48,073 of CATIWF010024941.1, forward strand.
ACTTAAAAAACTTATTTCAAAAAAATACATACGGCCTCTTGCATGAATTCAATGCAATCATGGTTCATATCATGACTTAAAAAGCTTATTTCAAAAAAATAACAGCATTTGACAATATAAAATAAGAAGAAAGAATTAAAATGAGATCATGATTTGATGGGGGAGATGGACAAGGTGGTGAAATAGAGAAACACACAAAAATATATTCAAAATGCTCGATTGTCTTACTCGACAAAAAGTTCATAAAGATAAAAAATAAATAAATAAGAACAAATTACTATAACATAACCAAATGTTTGAAAAACATCAATAAGAGATAAGTTAAAATACAAAAGAGGTAACCTTCATACTCCACATCCCACCAATATATTTGGAGGAAAAAAATGGAATCAACAGAGGAATGAGTTTGTTTCCGTACAAGGATGAACAACCCTTCAATAATACACCTTCAACTAAACAAGCAAAAGGCAAAAAATCTACCATCTTTCCCAACTTCATACTCCAAACCAATTTCCTCAAGTAATATGGTTCTTCATTTCTAAATTGTTTAATCTAAGTGTAAAGAAACAAGAATTAAGAAATCATTTGTTTCATTGGTAGTAGAAAGCCCTATATATACAACTCTATAAATAGAAAATAGGAAACAAATGTATGAAGAATAGAAAACAATACAAACTAGGAAATAAATCTCTATCTATCCCTAATTATATAAATCAAGCTAATTAAGAATATTATTCGAATATCTCTCAATATCTCACAACACTCCCCCTCAAGTTGAAGCATAGATATCGATCATGTCCAACTTGTCACAAATGTAAAAAACAAGGAGCTCCAAAACCTGTAACACAAAAGGCCTCACACCACACTAATGTAAACCCAACCAGGTAGAAAATGTCATACGAACCGACAAAACATATAACACAAAAGACCTCACACCATACAAATGCAGACCCAACCAGGTAGGAGAAGATGTCGTACAATCCGAGGAGAGTCAAGTGAGACATACCAACAACAAATGTCACTCGACAAGGGTGACCCAAGAAATTACACTGTCTGCTATCAAGGGCAGAAAAACAAAATGGATCACTCATGGTAACCCAACTATGACAAAGACATGCTCACTTAAGCATAACTCTCGAATCAATTTCCAGATAGGGTTCCATTGGAACCCATGGCTCTAATACCATGTAAAGAAACAAGAATTGAGAAATCGATTGTTTTATTGATAGTACAAAGCCCTATATATACAACTCTATAAATAGAAAATAGGAAACAAATGTATGAAGAATAAGAAACAATACAAACTAGGAAATAAATCTCTATCTCTAATTACATAAATCGAGTTAATTAAGAATATTATTCAAATATCTCTCAATATCTCACAACACCAAGAAACACCTCATATTAGCTTTTATTATGTCTCATCCCTGTGCCCATCATTAACAAAATTCAACAAAATAATCATTTGAAATATTAACTCCTAACAAGTACAGCATTTTGCAAGCATTCAAAAAAAAGTGGAAGTGTTTCAATAAATATACATTAAGGCACACCACAAATAGGGGGAAAAACACTTAATATCAATTATGTACAGTACCTCTTTCATCCAAAATTATCCCAGCTTTCTCCTCTAATTCATATAAGACCTATAAAAACAGAATCAACCCATTCAAGATCTTAAAGTCAACAAGAAATGGTAAAAGATCTTAAGCAGAATCAACCAAACAGATAACTGATTATTAAGATGCCAGGTTAAAGATTGACATGTCAAGTGAGCTTGGGCCAGTTTTTAATCAACTAAAGAAGAGTTCTCAGAGCTGTCTTTTACCATATTGACAGCTATGATTACTTCGGCAATCTATATTTGGTCATCCTAGGTCAAGTCTTTTTCGGGATCTAGCAGTCTCTAAGATCTCCAAGAGGCTATATACCTTGAGAGAAGCACTTAATTCTTAAGAGGTCACACCACTGTAATTAATGGTTGTCTACCCAGTATATCTCTGTACAATTAGTTTACCATTGCTTAAATTTCACGTCAGCAGAGGTGCAAAGGACATAGCAAACAAACAGAATACTGGCCCAACCATATAACAATGTAGAGTTTAAGAAAAATAAAAACCAAATGAAACAAAGCCAGTGTTCGGACAGAGAAAATATAAACCCTTGGAGTTATTAAAAAGCACAGATGTAATAACTTATATTCTTTTATAAAGTTTAAATTCCATGGATTTTGTTAATCTCTTTTGCTTGGTCCAAATGCATGATTTTAAGGGCAATATTTGCAAGCAATAATTTGTCTCAAGAGAAGCTTCAAGGTTGAGGATCCTAAGCCGCTTGCATGAAGTTGTTAACAGCTATACCCTTTGATTTACTTGAGTTCCATTGACATTCTATATAAATTATAACATCAGAAGGAGCTAAGTAATGGAAAATGTGCTGTGTCTGGAAGAACAATAATTCTATTATGGGCTTGTCTATCTAGCACTCTTTTTTTATTATTTCTCTTTATTTAAAATCCCAAATGATGGCAAATTTTGATTGATAAGAGGAAGCACATTCATTCATCTAGAGCAGGAAGAACTAAGCACCAAATTTTATCTCAGAACTTTCTAAAATCTTAAGTATTAATGCTCAGTTTTATCAAAACCTAATTTTCACGTAAAGCATAAATAGACACAACTCAAACCAGTCCTGCACAAGTGTGTTAGAATCATTATGATAAAATTACCCAATGCAACATATATCACTAATAAAAGCAGAAAATAAACTCCAGTAACAATTTCTTTTCTCAAGATTTTATATCGTTTTATAGTAAATTGAAGACTGAGATTTCATTTACTTTGAATTATATTAGATCACTGTATAATGCTTTAAAAGCAACAACTGTGAACAAGAAATTTCCAAATTAGGTATCAAACATTGTTGAAAATGAATTTACATGTAGCATTTATATTCAGTTATAACTAGAAAATTGATATCCAACAATAAAACAAAAGATGACAAACAATACTATTCCTGCAATATATATATATATATCATCAGTGGAATATAAAGAATCTAGTGCCATTAAAAATAAGTATGCTAGAAATCATGGTGATGGCCAATCATTTTTTCTAGACCCAAAAATACCACAAGATGTTGTCAAACGTGAAACAACAACCAAAATAAATTTGTGTAAGAAATTGACAGCAGTATAAAGGAAAAGGAAAAGTTCTAACAGGAATTAAAAATAGTATGTTTTTGGAAATGTGAGAAAGAATAGAATTATAGAAGAAAAAAAAAAAATCACAGGACACTTAATCCAGCAAATATCCTATTAGTATTCCATACCAAAACAATCTTAGATGTGATATAATCATTTGAATGCAATCATTTAGATTGGACAAAAAACCTTATTTATATCTTATGTGACTACAAGTATAATTCTTGAGGACAACAACAACGTTAGCATAATCTTAGAAGGATTCTGTAACTCAAATGTAAGATCCAGCTCTAAGAATCGTCTGTCAAGTTTAGGTTAATAAAGAAAGTTTACAACCTTGGCAGAGAGTCCAACAAATGTTACCAGACTAAAATGTAGCAAAATAACAACACTTGAAAAACTTGCAATCAATGAACCAAGCTGCAATGAGATTATATAGAAATGAAGGTAATAAGCAGACAATACCCGTTGTAATATGGCTTCAGACTCCTTCCTACCCAATTGCTCATGGCGAAGAGCATCAACTGCTTCTTGGTACTTTGCATACATTTTAGCCAGCTAATAACCAAATAACATAAAAAAAAAAAAGGGGCGCAATCAGAATCACCCAAATAAAATCCAGAAGTGCGAACCATAGACACAGCACAAGTAAGATAAATTAACTTACACTCCACCCATCACGAAGCAGAGAAGCTGCTAATGCAGTTCCTGAGACACCTACTGGAATTCTAGGCACAAGAAGATTGTAATTCTCAACACCATCACCAGAATCTAACTGATCCTTCCACCTGCCAAATAAGAATCAAAGGAAATCACAAAAATGAACAATGACAATTAAACAACTTACCATTAAATCACAGGAGAGCAACTCCAAAAACAATCAAAATCTCACCAGGCACACAAGTTCTTAAGTTCAACTGTAAACAATCATCAAATTTAACTACACCATTTTGAACATCGATCTAAACCATGAAACTGTACCACAAGACCACTTGTAGCATACAAACACATCGTTGTTGCAAGAAGCCAACTAACCCCTTTGGCATGCTAGCAAGACTGCGCATGAATCAAGACAAATAAGGATAAAAGAATATATATATCTCTCTAGACCATCCTGGAAATCAGATATTCTTGAATTCAAAGAACCGAAACAATAATAAATTGTTCTCCTTGAATTGTCCTGAAATTTTCAGGACAGTCCAATTTGAAATTTGGGCCTCTAAATCTAATTGAGCAAAACCACTTAATTGACTTGTAAGCCAAACAGACTTCAGGCCCAGTAACAGATGCCATGCAAACGCAATTCAAAAGTGCAACCTTCTCCTTCTACCATATTTTGGCAATGTTGGATTGTCCCACATTAACTTGTTATTCTTCCTTTCTTTCATGACTATGAACATATATTTTACGAAAATATATTATCTTTTTAACTTTATTTTCTGTATATATCTCATTTCTATAAAGATCATGACATTATTTGATGTATAATAAATTTGTAATAATGATTTGTTGTTGAAGTATAGATTTAAAAGCCTAAAAACCACATTAATAGTCAAAATGTGTGATGCTAAGTCCTCATTAGCATTAAACATGTTCGTAGTAATAAACTAATTTTTTACTATATCATATGTTTATTATATATACAAATAAAATAAGATAATAAAAATTTAAATCAATAAAAATTATAACTATCATGTATCATTAGTTGATATTATAGAAGCACATTTAAAAATGGTAAGCTTTAAAATTTGTATTAACAATATATTGTTGAAATTCAGCAATTTGGATGATCAACTACTACAATTTCATATAATGATAATTTACAGTGAAACTGTCAGTATTAGATTTTTCTGATGAATTCTTTTAATTATATGGGCTGATATGAGTTATACTATCAATAATAAATATAAACGAGCTTGCTCACAAATCTTGAAATGGACAAATGAGAAAGCTATGAAATTATACATATCTTTAAGAAAAAAGAAGTAATTACAAATGAAATTAAAAATACTTTGAACTATGGTTTTCTTATAACATTATAACAAGGAAAATCTTAGATGTGTTTTAATGTAAAATGCACTTGATTAAAGTAATCCTATAAGCGACTCATATCGATGCTGTTATAAGTCACTAGTGCATGTGAGCATGCGTGGACATGCATGCAATGTTATATTATTACTACTTGTTATTTAAGTATGATTTTATTATTAAAATATATATATATATAATTATTTATAAGTTATTCAATGAAATTTAAATTATGATACAAATTTATAAGAGAGGTTATCCAGTATTATTCATTTTAACAGGCTGAAGAAATAATTGCAACGTTAAACACAATGCAATACATTATGATATATAAATAATGTTCAAGAATTATTCATTTAAATGAGTAAATAAAATAATTTTATTAATGAAGAATTTTCAATGCTAATCCATACTAATTCTTTCATGAACACTGAGCTAATACAAAAGCTAGAAAATATATAACCCAAGATTCTCATTGCTAGCACCACACACACATAGAATGTTCCCAATTACACACACATCGTGTTATCAATTACAAACTCACACACACAATGTTGAAAATTGCAGATCCTATTATTCAAGTCAATTAATGAGAGAAAGAGAAACTGGGTAAATAAATATAATGGTCACTAAACTTTGCACTAATCTCATTATTGTTAAAAAAAACTACAGTTTGCAATGTAACAATTGAACATTAAATTTTTACGAGTGAAATACAATATTTAATTTTAGCAGAATTTTGGCGAGTATTTAGCCAAAAATCTAATAAGAGAGAGAAATTATCATATTATAACACATTAACACTACAAATCTCCAACCATATCTAGTCTAAGTTAAATGTCACATCATAATTCTGAAGAACTTTTTACTAGAATGCATTGGAAGCACTTTAACCATCACAAATTAAAATTGAAGGACCACACTGCAGCCAATGAAAAATTTGATGTTGATGGCCACAAGGAAATTAATGCAAGAGTTCAGAGATCAAGAGAAATACACTCAACTTCATTTTTTGAACTAGCAGAAAATATCTAATTTAACATTTTCTCCTTGATTTTCATAGTACTAAGTCTAAGGAAGTTGTGGTCAAGCCAGTATGATTTCACCAAATGAACTTAATTATAAGTATTGTCTTCCCCAAAGAAGAATACAAATATTTGAGCAACAAAATATTTATGCACACCTCAAGATTCTAACATCTAAACTTCAAAAATCAATCCAAATTAAATCAACAATTTTTCAAATATGCATCACATGCCATTTAGATGAGCAAGAGCAGACCACATGGAAAGCTCCCTCAATGACCTTGTCACTTTATTTGCAATTCATTATACAAAGTCCTAATAACAATATCTCTTCCTTTCATCTGCATTAATTATCCCAAAAAGACTGAAAAATCTACAGAGAAAAGTATAATAGAGGACAAGACAAGTTGTATGCAATTCATTAGATTATAGACAAACCTTTCTGTGGTCAAACTGCTGAGTGGAAGGAGATTCAGCTCATTAGCTTTCCTACTAGCCTCAACATCAGCTTCGCACCTTTCAAGTTTTATTCTCAAATCTGCTGCCTCCTATAATCACCAAGAGAGAAACCACATTGCAAACAAAAAAACATCAACACAAACCTAATCTCCCCAACCCCCCAAAAAGAAGAGAAAAAGAAATAAGAAGAAAGACGGAAGCACTCTTAAGACTTTCCTGTCAAGCAAAGTAACGCTAAGCCAAAAACTGTAAGAGATATTACAATAACAATTTAGCAGGTCAAACAAAGTGTAAGGATTCAGTTCAAAAAAAAAAAGCAACATATAAGCATTAAAAACAAATTGACTCTCCTGACCCAGCTGAAATTTGGATTTTACGAATGAAGCTTTATTCATGCAAAACATATATACACATTAATATTCAAGCCATAACTTGAAAAATATAAGTATACTTTTGGACAACAGTTAAAGAACAATTAATAGAAATTCTTCAAAAATAAAGAAAAATACCCACGGAATTACATTAATTGCTAGATTATCTCATTTAAAAAAATATAGAACGCCACCTAGAAAAGAAACACTGGGATATGAATCAACAGCCATGATTAAAGCATGCATGAGAAATTCAAAGAAACAATTGAAATAGTCACTATAAACAGAAGCATGGACAGCTTAAATACCAAACATGACTTAGAAAATAATAGAAGAAAATACCTTCTCCAACTGCTTTCTCTCAGAAACTTCCTTTTCATGTCTGTCTTTGTAGACAGTTTCAAGTTGATTCATTTGGGTCTGCTCGCAATTTGTAAGAGCAAAAGTATCACTAATGTGAACAAATAAAATCAAAAATACATTCACGAAGTCTACATGTTATGATTCACAAATTTTATACAAAGAAATACCAATGACTCACTTCCAAAGCTTTGATTACGCCCTCAAGTTCTCCTGCCTTTCGGGACCATTCCTCGGAGCTTTCTTTATATAATTCAACAAGTTTATTCATCTAGATGATTAAAAAAATTAAGAAAAAAAAATAAATCAATAAAAAATCAAGTAGAAGGCAAACTAATCTTCAATGAACCAAAGGTTTAAATGCTAAAATGAGGACAAGGGCAAGAACACTTCTTATCAAATCCTTCACAACTTGTAATCAATCAACCGAATGAACTTTCATAAATATAAGTAGTCCTCCTTCCTTACATGCACTTCCTTTTTGTTTACTGAGTGCGCTAAAACATAGCCACATATTTGAGAAGACATTCACACATCAAAAGACCATTCCATAAAAAGTACACCAATTGACCCAAAAAATTTTAGGAAAAGAATCCAGTTGGTGGATCTTAAAAATAATAAATCTCTCAACAAAGCAACAATCTCAGTAGCCTAAGACCAACCTTCAACATAAGTTCTAGCAGTAAACACGTGTTGTGTACAACCAAGCAACAATATATGACAATACACCCACAGGTTCCTATATCCTTTTCAATTTAAATGGATGGGAAAGCAATATATCCAAAATTTCAAATTTGAAATTCCAAAGATAACACAACTATCATCAATGGTAAAAGCGACCTAGAAAGGTAATATCCACATTTATCATCTCTTTCAACAGACACAATATCATGTATATGATTGGCATGTTAAATAAAGCTCCTACCACCTCATTTTATTACCTCACTACAAACTTCCCGTTGGAATATCTCCACAATCATTTCCCAGAAAATTTCAATTGAACAACATTCTAAACCCAGACCTTCTACATTGAGGGGGCCATCAACATATGAAACCAAAGGAACTGCCAATGCACTCCATAGACAATATGGCTAGAGAAATAGGCCACCATATAGGGAAGAAACCCAATGTCAAAAGTTTTTAGCTTAAAGCTGGTGATGCTAAAACATAGGATGAGACATCAAAGATTTAAGGGGTGAAGAGAACTGAGAGAAATGTGGTAATTCTCATTAATTTACAAGATTAAAGCCTTAGGAATATTTATACTAATCCTAGCCAAAACTAAAGGAAAAAACATAATCCTTGCAAATCAAGGAATCCCTACTGACCAGGGAATTTACAGTAAATGAGAATCGGTCAAAGGACCAAATCTCTTTATTAGGAAACTAAATAATTTATTCCTATTTCCTAAATTAAAGATTCCAGTTAATTATCAGAAAATATTTCCACACTCCCCCTTAAGCTGGGTTGTATATGTTAAATAATCCCAGTTTGGAACTAAACTCTTCAAAACTTGGTATGGGCAATGCCTTGCTTAGAACATCAACAACTTGCGACTTTGATGAAATGTAGTATAGTTGAACCACATTACTGTTCATCTTTTTTGAGATAGAATGTCTATCTATCTCTATGTGCTAGGTTTTGTCGTGATGCACAGGATTCATAGCAATGCTGATGGCCACTCGGCTGTCACTAAACATCTAGACTGATTTATTAACAGTAACTCCAACTTCTGCTAGTAATCTTTTTAGCCAAATTCCTTCACAAATCCCTAGTGCCAAGACACGATATTCAGATTATGCACTACTCCTAGCAACCATTGATTGCTTCTTACTCCTCCATGTTACAAGGTTGCCCCATAAATAAGACCAATAGCCTGTAATAGATCTCCTATCAATAGCTCTCCTGCCTAGCTAGCATCTGTATATATATATATATATATATATATATATATATCAATTTCTCGATTGCCACCCTTTTTGAATAATAGACCATGACCTGGAGTCATTTTTAAGTACTTCAAAATTTAGTAAACAATCTCCAAGTGATCCTCATTAGGATTATTGATATGTTAACTCACTACACTCACAGAAAATGTTATATTAGGTCTATTGTGTGAGAGATAGATAAGTTTACCAACTAGCCTTTGGTATTTACTCTTATCAACTGGAGGAATGTCATCACGTCTTCTTGGCTTCTTGTTAGGTTCCATTGGAGTATTTGCTGGTTTACAACCCAGCATACCAGTGTCTTTAAGTATGTCCAAAGTGTACTTCCTTTGTAAGATGAAGATTCCCCCCTTAGACCCAGCAACTTCCATTCCTAGGAAGTACTTTAGGGAACCGAGATCTTTGATTTTAAATTCAGTGGCTAGTAGCTTCCTTAGTGACACAAGTTCATTTTCATAGTCTCCTGTTAGTATTATATCGTCAACATAGACAGTCAGAAATGAAATTCTTCGGTCAGCGGAGCATTTTACAAATAAAGTTTGGTCTGCCTTACATTGGGCATACCCGTGTGAAGTCAGGGTCCTTGCAAACCTATCAAAACTGGCTCAAGGAGATTGTTTCAAGCCATATAGGGGCTTTTTCAACTTACACACCATTTGGCTATTAGATGGATTTCTCAAACATGGTGGAATCTCCAAGTAACTTCTTCTTCTAGGTTACCATTTAGAAATGCATTCTTGACATTAAGTTGGTGTAATGGCCAGTCTTGATTCACAGCAATTGAGAGAAGTACTCAAACTGTATTCAATTTTGCTACCAATGTAAAAGTCTCCTTATAGTCTATCCCATATGCTTGTGTGAATCCCTTAGCCACCAATCAAGCTTTAAACCTCTCAATGCTCCCATCTGCCTTGTATTTTATAGTGAAAATCCACTTGCACCCTACAAGTTTCTTCCCATGAGGTAATTCTGAGATGGTCAGGCACCATTTTTCTCAAGAGCACCAATTTCTTCCTCAACAACTTTCTTCCACCTTGGATATTTTATGCTTCCTAGATAGAACTACGAACCTGCACACTATCAAGATTTGAAACAAATGCCTTGTATACAAGTAGTAATTTTTCAAATGCCACATAATTACCAATTTGATGAGAGGTGCAATTTCTCACACCTTTCTTAAAGCAATGGACAGATCCAAGTCATCAAAGGAAGGAGTAGCAAACTCAAGTTTTAAATTGTCCATACCTGCATGGATTTCAAGAACCAATGGATCTAGATTGGGCTCTTGGTCTTGCTGAGTTTGTGTAAAAGGCTCTATTTGCTGATTGGGTTTTCTCCTCCTAGTGTAGATGTGTAGCTCTATATCATTAGTGTCAAGTTGTTGTTTTGAAGGCTCTGGTGTACTATGAACTTGTTCAAGTTGTTCACTTGGACTAAGTAGCAACTGGGGTTGACTAGGCAGATTTGTTTTAGGTGTTACAAACTTATCAGAATTGGAAAATAGTAGTGTTGATATAGGCTGAGGATCTAGTAAATGTTGAGAGTCTTGAAGAGTATCTTGAAAAGTGTCCCAAAACTGATATTCACTTGTGTTCTCCCCCTGAATTTCAGTTTTAGGGAAATACGGTTGACATTTAAAGAATGTGACATCCATAGTGATATAGGTCCTTTTTGTAACAGGAGAATAGCATTTATACCCCTTTTGGTTTGATGAATACCCTAGGAAAATATATTTGAGTGATTTTGGATCAAGTTTGGAGCGATCTTGATTATATACATGCACAAAGGCAAAACACCCAAAATACCTTAGGAGATAAATCTAAAGTAAAAGCGTGAATATGAGGAGAGGATTGAGTAATAACTTGCCTTGGAGTTTGAAATTTTAGGATCAGACTTGGCATACGATTAATGGGATATGTAGCTGTAAGAACTACTTCCCCCTAAAAATCTTTAGGAACATTTCTTGAAAACATAATTGATCTAGCTACTTCCAACAAGTGTCAATTTTTTCTCTCAACAATCTCATTTTGTTGAGGGGTATTTACACATGAACTTATGTGAACAATCCCTTTTTCTAACAAATATGACCCAAGGACATAATTAAAATACTCTTTTGCATTGTCTGTTTTTAGGACTCAAATGTTGGTATTAAATTGGGTATTAATCATGGAGTGAAATGTCTTAAAAATGGCACTTGTTTTATATTTATCCTTCACGAGAAATGTCCAAGTTGTTCTAGTATGGTCATCAATAAATGATAAAAACCAGCGAGTCCCAGTTATGTTTTTCACTCTTGAAGGTCCCCAAATGTCACTATGGATTATAAAAAGAATGGATGAGATGGAGAATATGGAATGCTTGAATACACACATCTAGTATGCTTGGCAAGTTGGCATACTTCACAATGAAAGGAACTAGGATTTTTATTCATGAATAGATGAGGAAACATTTTGGAAAGATACACAAAATTTGGTTGACCTAACCGAAAATGCCATGGCATAACTTCATTTCATTTCACACTAAGGTAGAATTGAAACAAGATTGAGAGACACAACTTATTGTAGAAGCTTGTTGTTGCAGAAAGGGACTTTCCTTGAGTAAGTAGAGTCCATCACACTATTCAACACTGCCAATCACCTTCCCTGAATCCACTGCCTGAAATTCACACAAATTAGGAGAAAATTTAGCCACACAGTTCAAATCATGGGGAGTTTGCTAATTGAAAGCAAATTACAATCCAAATTAGGGACAAGAACATAGTATAGAGTAAGATCCCATGTTAAATGGACAGTTCCATTTCCCACTATTTTTGAATGAGAACCATCTACTATCTGGACTGTTGAAGCTTTATTATTCAGATTGAACTAATTAAATATTCTTGCATCTCCTATCATGTGGTATGAAGCTCCAAAATCCACTATCCATGGCTTTGATTTATCATTTTTTGTAATCAAATTAAAGGACACATTACCTTGATGTACTACCATGCTGGTGGGTTGGTTTGATTGATGGACTTGAGGAAGAGAGAGATGCTTGGCAGATTAGTTTTTGTAGGGCTCAAGCTGCTCTTTAGTGAAAGGACTGGCTTCGGAAGGACTACTCTCATCAAATTTTACATCAGCATGTGTACGTTTTGGTTTCCCATGGAGTTTCCAGCAATTCTCCTAAGTATGTCCCGGCCTTTTACAATAATCACACCATGGTCTTCCTTTATTCGGCTTGTTGTCTTGAAACTGATTCTCGTGGAAAGAGCCATGAGTAAGAAGAGCATAGCCTTCCATTGTGGCAGCATAGTTGGAATTACCCATCATTGCTTTTCTTTGACTTTCTTCTCTTCAAACTTCTAAAAAGGTTTCTCGATTAGATGCTAAGGGCTTAATTCTCATGATTCTTCCTCTTACCTCATCTAGATCCTTGTTGAGACCAAGGAGAAACTTAAATGTTCTCTTTTGTTCAACTATTTTCTTGGAAAGTTTTGCACCATCAGAACATTTCCAAGTACAAATCTCAAACAATCCAGATATTGCCAATAGCGTGTAAGAAAATTAAAGTAATGAGTTACACTTAAATCTCCTTACCGCAGATCATGAAGTTTTGTCCTAATTTCAAATAGCTCTGATGTATTTTCTGAACTAGAGTAAGTTTCTCAAGCAACTTCCCAAATTTCTAATACAGTCTTGTAGAGAATAAAATTTTCTCCTACTTCCGCAGTCATGGAATTAATAAGCCACGACATTACCATGTGGTTTTCGGCCTTCCAGGTACGATATGAAGGATCTATTTTGTGGGAACAGTAACATCTCCGGTGACATAATCATCCTTTCCTTTTCCACAAATGAACATGAATACAGATTGTGACCATGGAAGGAAGTTATGGCCATTGAGTTTGCAGTTGGTTATGAGAATAGAGGAATTGTCTAGCATAGGAGTTTGAGTTTGAGTTTGAGTTTGAATCAGCCCTGGAAATGGCTTCATATTCTGAGGACTGGGTATTCATACCAATTTTTGCCATTTGAAAATTGATGATGAAGGAGATATTACTGTGATTCAGAGGTAGGCTTTGATACCATGAAGAGAATTGAGAGAAATGTGGTAATTCTCATTGATTTACAAGATTAGAGCCTTGGGATTATTTATACTAATCCTAGCCAAAGATAAAGTAAAAAACATAATCCCTGCAGATCTGGGAATCCCTACAGACCAGGGAATTTATAGTAAATGAGAATCGGTCAAAGGACCAAATCTCTTTACTAGGAAACTAAATAATTTATTCCTAAATTAAAGATTCCAGCCAATTATCAAAAAATATTTCCACAAGGGGGTGTGGGAAAGAAAGATACAAATTCCACACATGAGTAACACACCATAAAGTTTAAACTTTTGAACCACAAAGACAAAGCCTAGCTAACATTTTTGAACCAATGGTCAAATCTGGTAGTCAGCAAATGACATCAAAGCCTATTAAAAGAACCAAAATATAAGCTTTGTCAAAAGCAAGAGGACTCATGTAAAAGAAATAGGCCTTATGACTAATCAACTGTTACTAGTCCCCCATGACACCAATACCAATTTCTAAAAAAAAAAAAAAAAATACAATGCATAGCTAACAAGAAGGATGAAATGGGTATAACTGAATTAGATTGTACTGTGTAAAACTCAGAACACCAATAACAATGAAAAAAGATTAAGATCTTAAGAATATTGATAGGCCTCCATCCATATTGTTATAAGAGTATTTATTCAAGAACATAGATAAACAGTTAGCTTGTAACTCACCAATGCTAACAAATCAATACTCACATTTGCATTAAAAAAAAAAGCCTACAACCCAATCCCATCACCAAATGGGGATGAAAAACAATGTTAATACAAGTATTAGCAGAACATACTGTTACGATTTCAGCAGTAAATCGCTCCTCATTGGCTGCAACGGCATCTTTATATGAGCAAAATTCCTTCAATGATGACCAAAAAGAATTCATAAGGTAACCAAACCAAACAAATGGAATTTAACACGAAATTTATATCGACATCACCCACCTCCTGCAGGGATGTTAACTTCAATTCTAACTCGTTAACCCTTTCTTTATTCCACTTCAAAGAGCTAGAGCACTCATTGAATCGCCTCTCTGCCTGAAAGATTTCAGAATTCATTTAACTACACTAAATGCAATAAAGAACAATACCAACATGTTAGTAGAAACTAATGCTAAAAAGTAAAAGGTTCTAGTAAAACACATACATCTGCAAGCTTAGTAGACATTTCTTCATCAAGATCAGAATACGTTCTACGCAGCTTGATGAGACTGTCAACCTTAGCCGTCAGCTCCTCATTTAGCCAAGCATTATGCCTCTCAATAAGTTCCTTCTCCTGCCCACATCCAAATTTGACACATAAAACTAATCCCCGCTAAACACATTCAAGATAAAGTCATTTGAATGTATGATGGAAAAGCCAAAAAAATATATATATATTAATGTGAATAAAATCAAATGGCATTAACTCTACCGTACTCTCCCAGGGAGTCATGATTAGATGTACTTAGCTAACAACATTCTCAAGGTCCATTATTGTCTTTTTGATCAATTATTAGTCACACAATATGACAAAGATTATGTTATTAAATTTAGATTGAAAATCACTGCTAATACATTTTTTCCTTTTACATTATATCATTTAATAAAATTTCCACAAATCATAATGCAATAACATCAGTCTTTTTAGATGATTGGCCCACATAAATAACACATTAATATATAAATAATACTCAAAAGAGACACTCTCAAGTCAATTTTATAACTTCAATTTCTAGCTGATTTGGATAATAATAGAGAGGACATATCGTATAATTTTTGAATCTCAGGAATACTAGTACAATAGGTTAAACTTCAGGGAGGTAAATAGTAATTTTTCCTAACAACAACAACAATAATAACAATAATAAAGTAGTAGTAGTAGTAATAATAATAATAATAAGTTATCATGTAATTTTTAGAGATTCCAAAATTAAACACTAAATAACTTATTGTTCCACAGTTAGGCAGAAAATATCATATAATAAAGCAAACCTGTGAAAGACGAGTGCAGTTGGACTGAGAACGTGCCAACTCTGCCGCAATTTCACTTACTCGAACCTCCTTTTGAGTTGCATTGTCTGTCAAATTAACCTCCACAAGCATCACAAAATAACATTCAGCTCGCAATTTTAAAAGGGGAACCCACTTAACCCCAGCGTTAACTACAAGAATTGACAACCAAAGCAACTTACAATCCTATCAAGATAGCAGCTGATGGTGGCACTCTTTTCGCTAATTTCCAAACCCTTCTGCTCCACCAACTCAACCAACTGCCTCTTTGACTTATGCACCTCTGACACCTCTAATGTCAACCTCTCTATCTCCCCATCCTTCCCTATCTACAAAAACAATTAAGATCAATATGAAAATAATTATAAAGGAGGAAAATCAAAATAAAACAAACTTTCATGCATGAGAGAACAGTCTACTGTTACAAGGATAAGGTACGTGTATGCTTTTTTGAAAACGGAAAATTCATTCAATCCCCAGATACTTTACTTGCTAATTCATTCTGGCTGGAAAGAAAAAGAAATGGGATCACAAAAGAATCAAAAACATTACAGGATAAGCAAGAATAAAAACTGAAGTTCACAAATTTTTTAATTATATCTTTAAACATAGAAGAAAACCAGCAACCAAAAAAAAACAAACGAACCAAGGATTTTTCACATTCACAAATTGTAAAAAGAAAAAAAATATTATTATACTTAAAAACACCAGGCACTGGAAAGGATTAAAAGTGAAAAGAGTTAGTACAGATTGCAAATGTAGCTGATGGTTTTGAGCCTGGACTTCAGCGAGGTCTGAGAGACGATCATCGAGAGAGGATTGAAGTTGTGCGTTTTGAGATTCGAGTTTTGAGAATTCAGCAGAGAGAGACAAGAACTTCTGTTCAAGAAGCGAGCAAGTTTGCTCTGCAGTGATGGCAGAAGCGTCAACCGCCGCCTTCACAGTGTCGAGTTCAACTTGTAAGCCTCTGATGAAATCATCGGCCTTCGCGGCCACATAAAACACGTCATTCAGATGCCGAGAAAACTCGTCGTCGGAGATGAAAAGGGGCATCGTTCTGCCCTAACTAGAAAAAGAAATAGGACAATAAAGGCGTTTCGATTCTTGATTCTGAAGTAGAGATTAAAGAAGGGATTCTATTGAGAATAGACGAAGATGGTGGGGAAAAGGGGAGAGAATTTGCAGGGAACAATTTTTGAAGCCCTATTGCCTTCAAGGTGGTTCGGTTATCGATTATGACAAGCAATACGCTAAGCGGCTCACTTTATAAAAAAATTAAAAAAAAAAATCAATTAAATTAAAATAAAATCTATAAATTCCAAACACTCTCCCAATACACTACGGTGTTAAATATAATTAAATAACTTTAAATCAAATAAGATAATTTGAAATAAAAAAGCTAAATAAAATAAATACAATTCTAATTTTATATTAATAAAAAGTTCAAAAAAATTAACTTAAATAAATAATACATAAAAGATTTAAAATTTATGTAAAATCAAAATTTCAAATAAATTTTTTGAAGAAAATAAAATGCAAGTTTTCAAATAGTTCAAAACGAAGTTTTCAAACTCATTATTAGCAATGGCAGAAACTAATTTAGCTAATGGCCCTGTGTATTTTAATTGTTATCCAAATTTTTCATTAAGCTTATATGACCCGAATATTTATAATACTTTAAGTTTAACAGTTAAAACAAAAAATTTAGATTTTAAACAAAATACAAGAGCAATAGCTATTATATACCGACTTTATTATAAAGTAATGTATACAACATTAAACCCTAGAGCTAGACATAGTCTATTAAAAGATGAAACTTTAATATTTGAAAAAAATAGAATACATTCTAATATTCAGATACCTAAACACTTAAAATGGAATGAAATTTCTAGATCAGGAACTTGGGAATTATCAGAAATTATAAAACCACAAAAAATAAATATAAATAATCGAACATCAAGTATAATAGAAAGAAATGATGGATCTGTAAAAATATCATTTTTACCAGATCAATCATTTTCTTCAAAAGTGTCAATTTATTCAAACAATAGACCATCTACTAGTTCATTACCCAGAAATATACCAAAAAGAA
This sequence comes from Balakata baccata, assembly GCA_949630135.1. Taxonomy (NCBI): domain Eukaryota; kingdom Viridiplantae; phylum Streptophyta; class Magnoliopsida; order Malpighiales; family Euphorbiaceae; genus Balakata; species Balakata baccata. Next base: position 65,646 of record CATIWF010024941.1, read on the forward strand.
ATTTAAAATTAAAAGAT
>CATIWF010024942.1:0-18881 GCA_949630135.1 Balakata baccata
AAGAATGACCTTGAGGCAACTCAACAAACCATCCTTAGTTTAGTTGGTAGGTATCTGATCCATACCAATTGCATATCCATGCAACTATCGAATCTTATGCTATCAACTAATTGATGTGTGCACACATATTGGGCTATCAACTATTGATATGTCCATATCCTATGTACACTTTCCCAACATCGCCTCCAATACTCATTGATCTTGGTGTAAATCCAACAAATCAAGGACATTGGTTAAGTCCAACCTATTAATCATGAAATTTCATTTCAATGGTTCGAACATATTCTTATAGAGTGAGCTTGAGGTAACTCAACAACTCTAACTCTATACAAACTCTGGTTCTCCCCACATTAATGGAAGGCGTAAGACGTAATTGTTTATTTAACGAGGAATTTTTTTTTTAATTTAGTCTCATCATATTATTATTGCATGCTTTTATATATCATACATTCATCACATGAATATATAAAGATAGTTACATTAACTATATGGCATGATTATGGACATACTAAAGTCAATCTTTTGAGCCAAAAAGAGATTGACTAGGTCTTACCTAGGTATATGCATGAATTATAATCCAAAAATAGAAATCGAATTCCTATTTCTAAATCTTCTTATTTATGGCATCATCTCCTTTGCTTCTTGCTCATTTGCATCTCCATTCTATCATAATTCTATGTAATCTAATTACATATTTCAAAAATAGAAAACCTCAATTTATATTTGAGGGGAGTAAGATGAGAAAAGAAATACATGAGAAAAAAAGAGAGGTAGGAACACGCAGACCCTATTTGATATAAAACAAAATTCATGCATGCTCAATCACATTTGGCCTAGGTCCATAGTCAACCATCATGTCTTTCCATACACCCCTAGCATGCATTCTCTTATGTATAAAATAAAATAAAATAAAATAGGTAGTGATAATTTTGGATTGCAAATTTGAAAATGGATTCAACACTTGAATCAAAATTGTCTACTTTGTTGTTTCAGTCAATTTAATTTTGAATGTCATTTTAATGTAGAATTTAATAATTAATCAAATTAAATTAAATTCCATGTTTTCAGAATTAATTCAAAATCAATTCATCTTAAAATCAAATTATTATGATGTCAAAAATTAAACAATTTAATTTTAACATATATGCCACTTTCTAGTTATATTAGATATGTCTTTTGCTCAACTTAAATTAATTCAAAATTAATTAATTCCCAAATTTTTCAGAACTTCAAATCATCATTCTAAGCATCTTTAAATCAGCTCAAGTTCATCAAAATAATTTTGGCACAAACCAAAATCATTAAGACAAATGAACCAATACATAAGACGCTCAAAACGACCCATTTACCGTCTAGAATTAATTTGAAAATTCAAATTTGACCAAATTAATTTTGGCATGCATCTACATCAAAATAACATATTTTAAATCATATAAAAAATATTTCAAGGTGCTGAAAATAAAATATTCACATACAAAAAAATTCAAACAAAACAGTCCTGCCGGGTATCTAAAACAGTCTCACTTCGGTATTTATTTAAAAAATTAATTAAAACAATTTTTAATTAATTATTGGATACTTCTAAAGGCTTAAACACATTCTCAATATATCTAAATAATTTTTCCATAATCAAATTACAAGAAAAATATGAATAGCCCTAACAATTAAGCCAAACAACGTCACATGTTCATCAACTATGCAATTTTTAAAAATTTTGTAATAAATTCAAAATTAATTATTTGAATCATATTCAAACCATTTTTCAATCAACATAATCATCCTCAATCATCTCATGATTAGATCATAGAAACAAAAATATGTAAAATTAATTTTACAAATTAATTTCAATTTTACAAATCAAAAGATCCAAAATTATCAAAACTATGCAATCCAATTGCACCTTAAATTAAAATTAATTTTAATAGATACAAGGTGGCTCTGATACCAATGAATGATTTTGAGCATGTATCACATACATATTACGCAGCAGAAAATAAAAATTTTCAAAACCCGAATCAAAGAATTATACGTGTGCCAATTAAAACTAATTTAACCAATGAAAATTCAGACTTTATACATTTATAATTTCTTGATTTTTCTTCAACTTCTCACCTTATTGGGTTGTAGCAAACCACAACAATCTAATCTTGGATTTTCTTTAACAATATCCACGTGAAGATGAGAGGATAAAACCATTAGAGAGATGGCTTGAATATACCTTAAAGTGCTAGCAATGATGTATATTCATATGAGAAGAAAATTAAACTCTTTAATTTTCTTGTTGTCTCCAAAAAAAATTTTCTTGTCTATTTTCGGTCTTTTAGATCCAAAAGAAAATCAGAAAAGTAGATTCAAATTCAAGAGAGGAGAAAATGGGAGATTATGAATAGTAAATTGCTTTAATGGCCATTTAGGCTATTTTATTGTCATATGTGGGTAGCTGTGCGCTAGCACGTATAGCAGCCCGCCTGGGCCTGCTTGCCAAGCCAATCGGCAGGCCTGTCACTCCAGCAGGCCCGCAAGGGCTGGTACGGGCCCGTTAACCCCCGAAGCGATTTTTCTTCACGATCTTATCGCGAATCGACTCAAAATAATTTTCCTCATATTTTGGATCTCATCCAAATCCATTTTAATTATTCTTTACATCTCAAAGGCGTGTGACCCATTAGGTTCCCGATTATGTTGACCACTTAAATTATCAAATAATTTAAGCAAATCATGAGCGGTATCTAGCAACACATCATGATCCCCAATTGACTGGAAAGTCAATGGTTTGACTGCGAACCTTTCCATAGACAACAATATGTGCAATTCGTCCTTTCACCATTCTATACCTCACTCGGTTCAGAGAATGGACTATATGTAGCTCTCGCTAGATTGACTACGTCACACTTAGCCTAAGTGATTTTAGATCTTGTCACTGAGACTCATTACTCAATTAGACATGTCACTGAAGATCATCTTCATGACAGTTCCACTATGGCCAGAGATTCTCGAGTAATGATCCCAACAAGAGGTCATGGGTATACTCTTCCTCTATCAGGAGCGGTGAATCCTCAGTTGGCTACCCAATTACCTTCGAATACCTCAAGCTGTATCTAATCACCACCCTATGAGCGACCTCTATGAGGCAATAAGGAATGGAGTCAAAGCACAGAATCAGTATCCAAGATATCCTTAGACTTGAGTACCTCAAGTCTAAGGATACATGCACAATTGCTATGATGAGAATATCATTGACATTTGAATAGATAATCCATATGATTGTCTCATAGCAGGTCATCAAATGTACTTGACTACTGTTAGCAAGCATCCACATGTTAACTTTGAACATCTTATGCTCATAGCTTATGAGATCTACTGCTTGATCCAATCAAGGAGTATAACATGTGCTAGACTGTCCAGATCAACAATGTCTCATCTTGTTGATCCTATGACTAGGGATAATTTAGATACTAACATAATACACATGATAGGAATCTCATTATCATGATCCCATCATGATTTCCTTCATGCTATGTTTCATATCATGGACTTTCATTAATCAGTTTAAGATTTATATCAATTCATTTGCAAATGAATACTAATATAATGAAAGAATGCCTCTATGAATGTGTATAATAAGTGCCTGAGGCGATTGCCTTTTTGGTACATCTCTAACAGTCTAGCTAACCAGTCTATTCCCATTGTCACATCAAATTCATACAATGGCAATAAGATCATATTTGCTTTCAATTCAACTTTATCAATGCATATCAAACAATCATAACATATATTATTCATAACTACTACTATTCTCAGTGGAGTACTCACGTTTATATCAATTCCCAAGGGCACATGCTTTTGATGAAATTTAGATGTCATTTGTGATGAAATAAATGAATATGTGGATCCCGAGTCTATTAATGTATATGCTGGTCATCATAAATAAAAATATTACTAGTAAAAACTTCTAGAGCATATACTGCCTCCTTCCTAATCATGGTAAAAACTTTAGCCTGTGTAGGAGGTTTGGAACTTTGACCCTTAGATCTGGTTACACCTCTACCTGTTGTACTAGTTCTACCTCTGTTTCTACCTCTGCCATGTGTCCCACTAGTACTACTCATTCTGGATGCCTCAATTGGGATGTCTGAAATCCCTATGCCTCTACTATTCTCTATTGATTTGGCTCTTTCTGGGCACTCTTTATACATATGATCTAATGATCCACATAAATAGCATGCCCCTATAAGTTTCCTATATTCATCTGTATACTGTCTCCCACAATTAGTACAAGTAGACCTCTATTCTGTATATTGACTCTATTCTCAACCAGAATAAAAGGAGGTCACACCACGACTTCTAGAGCTTGAGTATGTACCCCTATTACTAGACTGTGTGGCCGTAAATCTACCTATCTTTCCCTGTCTTCTAATAGATTCTCTAGAAAATCCTCGTGTTGCCTTTTTAGATTGTTGTTCTATAGCTTCATTCATTAACCTCTCAGCCCTAATTATAGTAGCTTTGAGTCTAGTATAACTATCAAGATCAGTGGCTATAATTCTATTTATGATCTCATATTTAAGGCCTTCTTGAAATTTTTTGTATTTCTCTTTTAGTAGACACCATAAAAGTGGTATAATGGGAAAACTTATTAAACTGTAGCTTATACTCTGCCACAATCATATTCCCTTGCTTTAAATTCAAGAATTCCATTATTTTCTCATCTTTTTATGCTTTTGGCATATAATTGTTTTGAAATTCCTTGACAAAATCATCATAGGTCAAAATAGGAGGTTGTTCATTACTGTCAAGAATTGTTTCCCATCAATCAAAAGCATCACCTTAGAGTAAAGACACTGCATAATCAAATTTCTATTCAGGAGTTCATTTCATCATATTTAATACCCTTTATGTTCTCTTGAGCCATGTCTTTGCCTCAGCTGGGTCAGTGGTGCCATAAAAGTCAATTGCACCTGTTTTCTAAGCTTGTTATTGCATCTTTCTCTACACTTTTCTGGCTTACGTATCTCTTACTTTGGATTTTCAAATGGTATTTCTGCATGTGATGATTGTGAAGCTTGTGTTGGGGCCCTAGCTCCTAATGCATGTTGATCTCTATATGGGAAATAAGATGCCTCATATGTATGCAATCCAACCATAGTGATTTGTGTTCTACCATAGCTCTATAACACACAGAATTATATCATTTCACAATACTCAACACATATAATCCTATGGAACATATCCCTGCTCATACCAAAATAAAATATAACACCTTATATATTTAAAATTCATATATCCTTGTTAATTTATTACTTGTGGCGTAAGAATAAGGCGAGATCGTGATCAAAATGTGGGAATTTTTTTTATCATATTGCATAATTCAGTAGCTCGGTAAAATCATCATTTAAATTTCAAACATAACATAACATAATGTATTACTTATATTAAGCTCAAATATTTCTAATCATAAATTTAAGACTAGTTATGCATACTTTAACAAATTCACATATATTTATACATATGTATACATTCACTTAAAACATATATAATATGCATTCATGCTCATGTGAAATACAAAGAGAGAGAGTAGGGAGGCTCGGCCGGTGACCATTGATCCATAACTTCTAATATGCACTTCAAGATGGACTATTACTTTTTCCTACCTGAGAATAATGTAATTTGGTGAGTTGCAATTCAGTGAGAATAACTATCAAATATTTTTTGAAGTACTAAGCAATACACAATAACAACTATAATAATCACACATTTATTATTTCATTCCACTTATCAATTTCATATAAATATAAATAGTATTAAATCATATAAACACTATCATTTGCTTATGCTCATGCTTATATTTTACCATTTTCTATTTCTAGTGATCATACTAAATGAACATTGCCCCGATTTCCATATAAACATTTGCATTTGATAGCTAGCCTTTTGCATTTGAATATTTGATTGGACCATATGCCTCTTTTTATTTTACAATGCTATTTAGCTTGTTACAAAGTCTTTTAAGTCCATATGCATATGCATTTGCAACATATCATTGTATAACCATTGCATTTGTATTATCATTTGAATATCAATTCACTCATCACATTATGCAAAGTAGGCAAATAAATTTAACATAATCATGCCACATACATGTACACAAGTAGGCAAATAAATTTAACACAACCTTGTCTCATATATGTCTATAAATTATTCATCATCTCATTTTGAAGAACAAATCATGGCAATCATATAATACACATAACCACAAGTCATTTCATAATTAACATAGTAAGCAACATTCATTATATACCAGAGAAATCATTTGATAGTTAAACTCACATTTTGTTCAATATCCAATTTCTAACTTATTCTTTATCTCCTCTCTGTGGGTCCCTAATTTGTTTGGAGCCTAATAGAAAGTGAAATTGATCAATTAATAGCTAAATAAACTTAATATAACTTAATCAAGTTGATATGCATAAACCAATTAGGATTTTCTTATATGACAGTGTGACCATTATTAATTTTTAAGTATATAACTTTTTCTATACTTGTCAAAATTATATAATTCTCATTTGTAATTAAATTTAACATATAAATTTATAACATATTACAATTTCAGAATTTTTAGAGTGTTGTACAATTTTTGGTGCTATTTCAAAGTGTATTTTTTTTTTTTTTGCCCTTAGGTAGTTTGAAGTCACAAACTTTAAAAATTTATAACTTATAATGTGTAGGTTATCTTATAATGAAACTTTTTAAGCACTTAGATAAGTCAAATTAGACATTTTTTTTTATGTTAGTTCTGCCTCTAAGGACTTCAAACAATAAGAAACATATAACTGGTTTAGAATATGTGACAACCAAACTTGTCTTGCTTTTTAATGTCATAACTCAAAAAATACATAACTTATTAATGTGATATTTTCATCATCATGTACCTAAGACATAAACTAAAATTTTAGTGTTTGAACATTTATCCAGTTGGGTCTATAAAGAGCTCAAAATTGACCACAAATTTGCTAGACTTGCATAAGGTACTATGCAGACAGCTCAAGCAAGGAACATTCATGATTCTCTTTACCATAACTCAACATCCAACAAGAATCTGATCATAAAATTTAGTATTCAACTAGATAACATAGATGGCTACAACTTTTGTATTTGATTTTCCTCAAATACGGCTTCTATCGTATTCGAAATAAGTGAAAATAATAGGTTATCTAGTTAGGTTTCAAACCCGGACAAGTTTCGTTCAATTATATATATATATATATATATATATATATATTCCTATAGACAATCTTGCAAAACTCTTTACATAAGCGTAAACCTAAGATATAAATCTACAAGTTTGAAGTTTTATGCTTCTTTAGATTTAGTTTCTACCATAAAGAAAATGAAGCCCTGGTCTACTTTAATGGAAACAAAGTTCAGAGCATTGATATAGTTTCACACACTTCAAAAATCGTAACATATCAACCTTTAATCCAAGATTAGCGACATGGAGAATTAATTAACTTTCCAAGGACTAAATGATTTTATTGTGGCTGAAAAATGAGATAAGAAAGACAATAAAATATCTATCTATCTATCTATCTATGTAACACTCCTCACACTATCGTACAATGGCATAGTCAGATAATGCTACATACCACATTCTGATTACCATATTGATTTTCTAAAAACAAAATTATATATTTATTTATCTTTTTGTCCATTAATACCTTATACTAGAACTAGAATGACATATAGGATGCGACTACTCTTGCAATCTTAACACGACATGGTTCGAGCCTTAAAGTTTTCTAATTGGTATGCCAATGTAACATCTTCGACCGTCCATACATGTATTATCATATGCATTTCATTTGAACATGTTCAATTTATATATGTCATTCACATGAAACACATGCATATATAGAGATTTTAGCTAGACGTGTTCATGAGATAGACTTGACACGGGTCAGTTTATTGCAATAGGAGTAAATCATACGTGTTTAGTTGTAATTTAAATAATGGCACAAGATATTGAAAATGAAATTAAATAAAATGATGAAAATTGAAATAAATGAAATTTGGCATAGTTAAATTATTTTGATTGGACAATTTGACTAGATAATATTTTGGCACTAAGTACATATAAATATGTAGAGAAAATAATAATAATAATTAATTAATTATTATTTAAAATTATTAAATATCAGAAAAGTAAAAAAAAAAAAGGGAAAAAGTTGAGTCAGCTATTTTTGGCTCAAAATTCTGCCAGCCTTATCTCTCTCTTTCACAATTTTCTTTGCTTCATTTCTGCCCTTCTTCTCCTAGACCATATCAGCCAAATTTTTGTTCCTTCTTTCACTCAATTGTTGCAAGAAATTCAGCCTCAATTAGTTTGGAATTGGTAAGTAATCATCTCTTCTTGTTTAAGTGTTCATTATGACTGATTAGGGTCTATCACAAGCAGTGTCTTGCAACTCGATTGTCATAACTATAAAGACTGATTTTGGAAATGTGTAAAATACCAAACTTGTAGCTTTATGTCTTAGGTTTAAGTTATGTAAATGGTTTTGCATGATTTGGTGTTTGTTGAAATATATTGGCATTGGACTGGAACTGGTTCCATGGAGGAACCTAGATGAATCACTTTCTGTTTTGATTCTGTTTCTATATGATAGAATTGGTATTTGAGGAAGCTTATATATAAAATTTGTAGATATATATGTTATATAATTGTATACCAAATTTTAGGATCAGATTATGGGTGGATGTTGAGTTATAGGCAAGAGAGTCATGCCTGTTCCATATTTGAGCTGCTTGCTTAGTGTCCTGGGCAGGTCCAGTCAGTTTTTTGCTGATTTTGAGCTCCTTATAGACATAATCTATGAATGATCAAAACATAAATGTATAGGTACATGTCTTAGCTAAATTGTGGCATATATTTCACCTCCATATGTTATGTATGTTTTGAGTTATAGCCTTTACAATCCAGACTGGTCCGGATGCCAGCCCTGTTTCTGACCAGTCACAATTACCCTACCATATGAGGACCTTAGAGGCAGAATGGATGAAAGTTGTCAACATGAAAAATGTTCCATTTTAACGTATCTATGTTAAAGTTTCACACAAATATTACTTACACGTTGTAAGGTATGAAGAAACAAAATTGGTGTCCCAAAACTACCTAAGGTCAAAAACAGGGCAGAGAATAGAACATGTTTGTAAATTGCATAAAATATTCCACAATGGTCCAAATGTTATGAAATTTAGATATGTGGTAGCTCTACATGTTAGATTTAATTAGAAATAAGAATCATACAAATTGGACTAGTATAGAAAAAGGTATAAACTAATGAACACATGAAGGTCACACTGCCATTATACCAAACCCTAGCTAATGATTCATATTATGCATATTTCAATTTGTTTAAGTTTTACTAAGTTTATTTAGCAACCAATTGACTAAGTATACATTCGAATAGGCTCACATCATATTAGAGATCCCTAAGGAAGCGAAAGAAAATAAGTTAGAGGTTCAATATCAAAAGAAAAAGGTGAGTTTAATTATCAAACGATTTCTTGGGTACGTGCTACGTGTAATGTGACTTGATTTGCTTTATTTGAATTACATGATTGCTATGATATGGCCAATGAGACTGGATTGAATGTAAAGTACATGTTTGGATTACAGGTATAGGTTTTCTTTATATAAGGCAAAAGTTGACTGAAATGTATAATGATTGTTGCAAATGCATATGCATATAGACTTAAAAGGCGTTGTGACTAGCTAAATAGCATTGAAAAGCAAAAGAAAAGGCTTATGGCCCAAACAAATGTTCAAAAGCAAAAGAAAGGCCTATGGCCCAACAAATGTACAAATGTTACAAATAATCAAGCTAGCTAGCAAATGCAAATATTCACATGGAAACCCGGGACAGTGTCTGTTTAGCCTAGTCACAACAAAAAGAAAATGACATAAGCATAAGTAAATGAAATGTTTACATGATTTAATATGATTTATATTGATATGATATTAATAAATAGAATGACGATTATTACTTTTAACTGTGATTGGCTTGGTACTTTAGAAAGCATTTGATAATTATTCTCATTGAGTTGTAACTCATCAAATTGCATCATCTTTCAGGCAAAGAAAAGTAATTAACTTATTTTGGAGGTACATACTATATAGAAGACATGGATCACAGGTCACCGCCGAACCTCACCAATATCTCTCCTTGCATTGCACATATGTATAGGGATATGTCTTTTGTATTTTGGACTGTATATCTGTACATGTATAATGTAGTGAATACGTAGTGATGTGATATATATATATATATATATATAGTCAAGCTGTTATGCTTTGCTAAATGCTACAAAGTGAAATGTTATATGATTCAAAAAAAAAATTATTCATCATTATAAACAGGACTATATCTTATTCTTTGCAATACATGATAATATGATATAAGTATAAGTGATAGCAACAGGTATAAGATGTTACAGCCAATCTGTCTACCCTATTCTAGTCTAGATATAAGTCATAGACTTACATTCACATTTTTTTTTCACAATTTCCATATAGATAATTCATTTACATAATTATACTACAACTTCAATGTCATATTTCCAAGAAACATGTAAATCCCATTCAAATCTTTAAGTTTCAACAAGTCACTATATTTCCAAACTTATTATTATTATTATTAAACTAACTAATTTTTTTTATTTTTTTACTTTTATTTTTTTATAAAAACTTACACACCCACACTCACACCCCCATGTTTGTTATATTAACCGACTTATACCCCTTCTACAATTATCTAGAAATTGTTTATTATTGTTTATTATTATTATTATTATTATTATTATTAATGTCTATTATTAATAAACAATGTTATAGAATGAGATAGAAATTTAGCCCTTTTTTTTTACTTAACATAATTAATTAATATATTAAAATAGATACTTGAAAATCTAGACATATATTAGCAATGAGTGTAATAAATTTATTGAAATCTATTTTAACTAATTATTATTTAAATTTTTATTCTTTCCTATTTTTATTAATTGACTCCAAAACCTTTTTTTTCTTTTCAATTTAATTTGTAGATAAATTTTTTTATTCTTTTCCATAGTAATACCAAGTTACTCAATTCTCCTTAATTATATACTTACTTTTCACCACTTAATATTTCCTCTATCAACTTTATTAGATTACTTACATTTAATTCCAAAATTAATTCCCTACCAAATTATTATTATTATTGTCATTATTTAATTTATTTCAAATATTTCGATTTTTCTCAATAGATTCCAAATTTAAATTTCTATTGTTATTTTCTCATTTTTCTTTGGTCCTAATTTAAACTCCGACCAGTTTGACTCATTTATTACAGTAATGCTCACGACTTGAAATCCAAATTAGCGGACGTTACAATATATATATATATAAAACTGACTTTAGCTTGACCTCTTATTATTATTATTATTTCTATATATTTACATGTGCCTAGTCAATACAAAAAGTACAATTTAATCAAGTAGTCTAATTTAATTAATTTAACTATGTCAAATTTTACTTATTTAAATTTAGACATTTTATTCCATTTTATTTTTAATACATTGTCATCCTCATTTAAGTTTTAAAATAAACACGTGCAACCTAGTACTATTCGAAATAAACTGACACATAACAAATGTATTTCATGAACATGTTCATGCCAAAATACATATCATTTGCATATGTTTAATGTGGATAACATATATAAAATGATCATATTCAAATGAAATAAATGAAAAATGCATATGAGGAAGGTTAATGATATTACATCTTAAACCTACCCCAAGCCTCGTGAAAAGTTTCAGCATCATTTTGGTAGAAATTTTGAATCTCTACCCTTCATTCTCTAGTCTTCTAGTGTGACAAAAACTTATTCATCCCAATATCAAAGAGAATTGGGTGGTAGGGTCATTAGCCATTCTTTAGCTCTGTCCTTCAATGTGTAAGGAAAACATTGTATTCATAGTTGGTCCTCCTCTAGATCATTTAAAGGGAATGCACTAATAGTTCCCTAATGAATGTCATAGGATCTTCATTGGGTAGTCCATAGAAAGATGGCAACATGTTTATGTGTATGCTCTTCAGTTCATAATTCTTTTCTATCTCTCCTAGGACTTTGTAAGAGGTTATTTTGCCAATGATAGACCTAGCATAGACCTTCATAGTAAGTTGCCTCTATGCAGTTGCTGCTGGTCTTAGTGCGGGCACTCCTGATTGATTTTGAATCTCAGGTGGATCAACCTTTATTTCTTCTATTTGATCAACCTCTTCTTCAAATTCCAGCTCTAGTTGTCTTGGTAATTCTCCTTTTTCTTCAAATGATTGCTCTTTCAACCTCTGCATTCTTGATCGTACTGTCTCTGAGTGGATATTCACTTAACTTCAAACTTTTGCTAGTGTCTAGCATAAATCAGAAGTCAAAAAACTAAAAAGAAACTAAAAATTCAAAACTGACATAAATTACTAAACTAAAATGCATAAATTAATCTATTTAATCTAAACAAAATTCAAAGACATCGATAACTAAAACAATTAAAAATTTAATCAACCATTCCCAGGCAATAGCGCCAAAAACTTGATATCCCCAAGTATATAACTTACAAGTGTACGAACTATATATAATACGATAAGTTACCACGAAATCATTCTCACAAGGAACCATTGGCTTAAACTCCTAATTACTTTTGATTGTCAATAAACACAGATGAATTGAACTAAACATTCTAATCTCGTTTTAATGGTTTAAAATTGAACTAATGAAATTAAAGCAATTGATTAACTATGAAGTGATTAAAATTGATTTAATTACCAATGAGACTTAATTAGGCATTTAGTTAGCACATTTAGTTATAATCCCTTTCCTCCAATTCAATTAAGCTCAATAAAATTAAATTCCTACGACTCTCGGCCTAATTCGTTAACTACCCAAGCTAATGGCTCAATTACCATCCAATTCAATTTTTAGGCAAAGTTAAAGATGGTTCATCTAATAACTCAACCTTGATATGTCAATTTCAAATTAAATGAATGGTGACCAATCATAAATTCAACTTAAAACTTCTTAAGCACAATTGAAGATGAAAAATCAAATTTCATTGAAAACTAGATGGAAAGTTCAAACATTCTAAATGTCTACTAAATACCTAAAAAAAACCTTAGCCAAGTAATGCCTTAACTATGGTCAAATTAATTCCATGAATTTGCTAGACTTGAATCTCTCTTGAATGGTTGGTCTCCACTCTCCAAGAGCTCTAAGCTTAATAACTCCAATGGTGAAGATTCTCCAATCTTTGAAGACACACTACTGGGAACAAAAATGAGGTGGCTTCCAAGGTCTCATCCACCACCCAAGTCTCAAGAGTAAAAAGTAAAATTGCTAAAATAGTGAAGAAGAAGAAAACCTAAATCTAAAGAACATTATTTAAATCCTAGAATTTGAGATTTAATTTCTTTTCCTTTAGGACTCTTTTTCCTACTTTAAAAAGGTAACAAATACCATCAGAAATAAGTCTCAACCAATCAAAATTAAGCCCTTTTAGATAGGTCCACACTTCCATAAAATTAGTTTTTTCAGCACGAACAAGACTTTTACAGCATTTGGAGGCAACATGCATGTGTCAATATGACATATCCATGTCAGGAAGTTGAGAGACAAAAGTGACACACCTCATGTTGAGTTGGCATATTGTGCCCCTTAGCAACATCGACACACCTGCGTGGAATCACATGAGGGCACTAGGTAGTTCCTCTTGTTAAACAGCATGGCCAAGCTCTAGAAAAACACGCCAGCGCACCTTTCTCACCAATGACACGCCTGTGTCAACCATCCTCTCTTATGTGAACTCTTCAAGCTTCCAAACTTGGCTAAAAAATCACCAACTTAACTCTAATCCATCTAAAATAAGGATGACAACATAATTAACATCTTTCCATCATAGTTGACACTAAAAACACAAAATCTAATATAAAATTACTAACAAATAAGAATTGATCAGCTTCCAACCATTATTAGAAGAAACAAAAAACAAGTATCATGTTTTATAAAGGATGAAGTATGTCATAAAGTACAAAGCTGACAGAATAAGTTGTTATCCAAAGCTAGTAAGGAAATTTTGGTTAAAACAGTAGCTCATGGCAGTTTCTACATATGCTTTAAGTCTTTTCCTTTTGCTAATGGGTGATTGTCTAGAGACAAAAAGAATGCTCAATGCTTATTGGTGAAAATATGGAGCTAGCAATAGTAGGGGTATTTACTAGTTGGCTTGGGAGAAGATGTGTAAACTGAAAATGTTTGGGTTTTAGACGAGTCCATAAATTCAATCTCACTCTTTTGGGCAAACAAGGCTGGCAACTATTGACTTAGCCTAAATCTTTAGTAGCTAGGCTTTTTAAGGCATGATGTTGCCCATCTAGTTCTTTTTTGGAGGTCAAAATCTGCAATAACCTAAATTATGTGTGGAGAAGCATAATGGCAACATATGATTTATTAAAGAAGGGATGTCGTAGATGAGTAGGTGATGGCAGGGAAGTTGATATTTGGTCAGACTCGTGGCAACCGGATAATGACAATGGCTTTCCAGTTTCAACAAATCCTATTGAATGCTTTGAAGATGCCAAAGTTTCTTCCCTTATGCATGTAGATCGATTGGCATAGGATAAATATGTGACCGTGGACTTGTTTTGTGAATGGGACATAAATCTTATTCTCACAATTCCCCTCACTGTAAATAGGTACAAGGATGGTTAGTATTGAAATCTAGAAAGAAAAGGCCTCTATTCTATTAAAAGTGCTTACAAATGTTTGATGAATGTTGTAAGTGATAGTGTATATCCGACTGTGAAACAAACGTGGGCTAGAACATAGGCACTAAAAGTTCCTCCAAAGGTCAAGGTGCTGATTTGGAATGCATGAGTGGGGGTTCTGGCTGTTAGAGAGCGGCTTATCAGGAGAAGGGTTCCAGTTCCATCTCTATGCCCGATATGTCATAATGCAAAGGAAACCATATACCACAGCCTAGTGTCTTGTCCTTTTGCTGCTTCAATATAGAGGCTAGCTATGGGTTTTGCTAGAGGGGAGCAACATAATTTTGGTCACTTGTGTAGTTTTTTACAGTAATGCTCACAATCATATTATAATCTTAAAGCTGTGCTGGCATGAATTCTGTGGAATAATTGGAACAATCAGGTATGGAACTTAAAGAGTAAGACAATTGTTCAATTAATATTTTAATGCTTCAATAGTGGACTCAAGCGCAGCAAGTTGATGATCAAAGGCAATAATAAGGCATACTAGGAGTGGTCACATGACAGAAACCCCCTACTAGCTATCTCTCCTGCAATGTTGATACTGTATTATTTCCTTCTACAGGCTATTTCAACTTTTGCAGTGTTCTCAAGGATTTAAATGGCACTTTTATTGTTGCAAGATGTAACAAGACTCACTGGCCTACCATGTGCTCAACCGTAGCAAAAGCTTTAGGCCTTCAAGAAACTTGACTGGAAGATCGATGTACTAGAGGAGTTATTATAGAGATGGATGCTTTACTAATGGTTCAGGCCTTCAAAAGTTCAAGTGTTGACAACTCTTCCCTGGGTCTTATTAGTGAGGATTGTAAAAACTTAGCTAAGGACATACCTATGTGCAGGGTCTCTTTTGTTAGAAGATCAACGAATCAAGTTGCTTATAAACTTGCTAAAGCAACTGTTTCCCTGTATGATCTTATGGAGTTGAGCTGTACTGCCCCTCCATTTATCAATGATGTACTAGCAATTGATTTAAGCTAATGAATTAGCTATATTTCATTTAAAAAAAAAAAGTACATATTCAATATAATTATAGGTCAACCAAACCAAATTTTTTAATAAAATGAAGCTGAAATAACAAAATATAAATTGATCTAATAAGCTATAAAAAAATTTTCTTACAAAAATAACAAATGTAAAAATGAATTATGTGCTAAAGAGTTAATTCAAATGGATCTTCTAAGATACATTAGCAATAATAGGAGAGCTTGTGTATTTAGAAAGAAAATAAAGGTATGGGGTTCAGACATCTTCACTCCTTCAATTTGGCAATGCTTGGTAAACAAGCTTGGAATCTTATTTTTAATTCTAATGCACATTCATGCCAAATTCTCAAAGTTAAATATTATTCTAGAGGGGATTTCCTAACAGCTCAATTAGGGAACAACCTGAGCTTTGTTTGAAAGAACATTTGGAATGCTAAATTTGTTATGGAGAAAAGATGTCATGACTTCAGATAAAAGTTTGGGATGATCCTTGGCTTTGAAGATATTTCCATTTCAGAGTTAATTCACCGACTATACTTGGATTTGAAGATTTAATTGTCAATGACTTGTGGATTCCTGGTATGCTGGAATAGGACATTGAATTGTTATATGATTGCTTTGACGAAAATGAGGTTCATGAGATTCTAGAGCTACCGCTTGGTTCTTTGAGTTGGGATGATCGAATCATCTAGCATTTTAATATGCAAGGAATTTACTCTATTCAGTCTAGCTACAGGTTAACTAGTAATGAGTTATTGGATTTAGATTCTCTTATGAATGGATTTCATTGGAGTAATTTATAAAAGATCCAGGTATCTTCCAGAGGTAACTTATTTCTTTAGAGACTTTGTAAAAATTTGCTCCCCACAAGGAAGCGTCTATTGCTAAGGGTCGTTCCTGTGGATAATTATTGTACTGTGTGGCCAATATGGTGAGTATGCCTCATATCTTTTTTTTTTTTTTATTGCTGTCAAGCTACGAATTGTTAGGCTCTATTGGGTTTATATGTTCCTAGTATTGGGAGGTTTTTGATTCTTCTCAAATTATTAAAATTTATATGGTGTTTTGGGCTAATGATGTCATATGAATTTTGGCAAAGGAAAGTGGTTTCATCCTCCAATATTGTTTCATCAACACTCTTTTTGGTTGCAGAATGCAGTAACGCTAATATGCAGCAGTTTTTGTCTCAAACACTTGTGCGCCACGTTAGATAGACAAAGCCTCCTGTTGCATATTTGAAATGTAACTTTGATGTTGCTTTGTTTCATGAACATAATTTTATTAGAATGGAAGAAGTAGTAAAGCATGACCTTGAAGAGTTTGTGACGGGTTTTTCAAAGACCATGTCGGGTAATGTTCAACCTTATGTTGTTGAGGCTTTATGTTTGAGAGATGTGCTTAGTTGGCTCAAAAGAAACAAAGTTTCAGTTGTGATGTTGGAATCTAATGCCAAGGTTGTAGTGGTCGCTATTCATCATCCAAAGCCTAACTTGTCAGAGTTTGGAGTTATTATTAACGATTGTCTCTCTTTGTTATCAGTTCCTAAGATTTCTGCTATTGTTTTTGTAAGAAGATAAGCAAACAAAATAGTTTGGGAGGCATTTGGTTAATGGAAAGAAAGGGGGTGGAATCATTCCAATTCCCATTGTTAGGGTTTGTTTAGCAAAAAGAAATAAAAGGCAATGGAAATGAGATTCCTCATCAATACGAATTATTCATTCTCCTCTCTCTTGGAAATTAATATTTCATTCACATGAGAATCAAGTTAAACTAAATATAAATTATAATTATTTTTTAATTTTTCAATATACTCTTAATTAATATTTGAAGACATTATGAAAAATATATAATTTTCATGATACTAATTTATTTTTTCAATAATGATAAAATTAAAAATATAATTATCTTAAATAAATATAATTTGTATAAAATTTTAAATTTAAATAATTTGAGAATCTCTTTATATATTATTTTAGAAAAAATTATATTATCTTATTTTTGATATACAAATTACACTTTAAAGTAAATATATTATATAAATATGATAATTTAACCAAACTTATACAAGTTGAATTTTATTCTCTTTCCTTAATAAGTAAAAATGAACCAAATATATTAAAATCCATCATTTCCATTTTCCTTTATTTTCATTTTCATTCTCACCTTTAAATAGGAACGGAGTCAGGATTGGGGGTAATAATAACCAGACTGTAAATGATCAAATAATAATAATAATAACAATAAAAGTTCAATATATTATATTTGCATCAAATAATATATCAATAATCATTATTAAATATTCCAAAATGTATCATTACATTCCTAATCTATTAAAATTTAGATAATTGAACAACATTGATCCAATATTAATAGCTAAATTTTGGTTATTATTACCCGAGGGTAAAAATAACCAGAGTGTAAATGATCAAATAATAATAATAATAATAAAAGTTCAATATATTATATTTGCATCAAATAATATATGAATAATCATTATTAAATATTACAAAATGTATCATTACATTCCTAATCTATTAAAATTTAGATAATTGAACAGCACTGATCTAATCTTAATAGCTAAATTTTAGTTATTATTACCCGGGGTAGTAATAACCAGAATGTAAATGAACAAATAATAATAATAATAATAATAATAATAATAATAATAAAAGTTCAATATATTATATTTGCATCAAATAATATATCAATAATTATTAATAAATATTCCAAAATGTATTATTACATTCCTAATATATTAAAATTTAGATAATTGAACAGCACTGATCCAATCTTAATAGCTAAATTTTGGTAATAATAACTAGAGTGTAAATGATCAAATAATAATAATAATAATAAAAGTTCAATATATTATATTTGCATAAAATAATATATCAATAATCATTATTAAATATTTCAAAATGTATCATTACATTCCTAATATATTAAAATTTAGATAATTGAATAGCACTGATCCAATCTTAATAGCTAAATTTTGGTTATTATTATCTGGGGTAATAATAACCAGAGTGTAAATGATTAAA
>CATIWF010024979.1:0-15913 GCA_949630135.1 Balakata baccata
TAATTTTTGGTGAAGTATTGTATTTTGTGATGTTGTTGAAATTCTATGGAACAATCTTGATTCCTTTAGATATAACTCATGTTATAGAACTCCAATTTGTATGAAACTAATTGGAAATGAAAAGATGAACATAGGGCTAAAACTTTCATAAAGAACGTGGTTTTGAATTCTGTTTCTAAATAGGCCAAAAATAGGTTACAAAAGTCGGATATAGAACTGTCCATAATATCCTGGGCAAATTTTCAATGAACAACTTATGGTTTTTGAGTTATAACTTATGCTATAAAATTTGGATTTATATGATTCTTATTGCATACGAAAGCTGAGATATTAATCTAAAACTTTTTTAGAGACCATGAGGTTTAATTAAGTTCCTAAATAGATGAGAAATACATTCCAATATCACGGCAGAAATCTGCCTAGAAAGAAATATTAAGAATTTAGTCTCTTAAATATTGTGTGACATATATATATACTAAATTGTTGTAAGTCCTAATAAGATAAATTATGACATACGACATGCAAGTATGTAATGAGATAATATTAAAATTTATCATGTTAAAAGAATTATAAATATATATAATTGCTCAATTCTCTTATAAGGACGAGACTTAGGATAGATGACATGTCATTCAGGATCTTTTACGGTATCGTAGAAAATTTTTATATGATTCTTAATTATTGGGCAAGGTGGCTTAAGCTCAGAGAGCGCTCTTGTCCATTATGCTAGTAATTTAATCATGTTATTAAGTCAAGGTGGCTTAAGCTCAGAGAATGCCCTTAACTTAAGCTCGTGACAAACATAATTATAAGAATACACAGATAGGTGAATAGGGTGGCTTAAGCTATCCAGTTTGTCCAGTTTTTGAGTAAATAGGCTATTGACTAATTAAATAATTTGAATAAAATGGAAATGACTACTTGTTATATGATTATTTAATGTTTTATGATATGTGAAATAAGAGCTGATTATGAATAATTTATAGTTAATTGTTAATATGATCGGCATATTCACTTTGATTGTCATTTCACGGATATATGTACATAATTTGATGATATGACACAAGTATGCTATGTATATTATTAAATGATTATATGATTTTGGACAATATATATATATATTTTTTTTTCCAGTTAGTCCGGTTTTTTAGTAAATGAGGTATTGACTAATTAAATAAGTTGAATAAAATGGAAATGACTACTTGTTACATGATTATTTAATGTTTTATGATAGTGACATAAGAATGTATAATGTCCCTAGGTTCAACTGATTATAAATAATATATGGTTAATTGTTAATATGATCGGCATATTCACTTTGATTGTCATTTCATGGATATATGTACATAATTTGATGATATGAGATAAGTATGTTATGTATGTTATTAAATGATTACATGATTTTGGGCAATATATATATATATATATATAATATGCATAATTGTATCATTTTAAATGTATATTTTATACATGTTTAACATTATTTTGGCATGAGCATAAGTATACATGTGATATGTCATCCCATGGTTGCATGAATTTATATGCATATATGTACCATTAAGCATTAGGTTGCTTAGTGTGTGGGTGTTCCTGCATGTAGGTTTGAAGCTGGTAGACAGAGAAAGTTGACTAAAGAGAAGAAAGCCCATCAGAAACTATATTGCAGACCTTTGGGTTCGGTAATATCATGACATTTTTGTTTTTATTATGTCATATGTGATATGGGTAGTTAGTTTTGTACATGTCTATTGTATTAAAGAACATGTATTTATATATGATACAGTTTTGTAAATATCGGGCTAGTCTAGCCCAAACCAGATTTATTTTATTGGATGAATGATAGTTTTATGCATGATATAAGATATGGATTAATATGTTAATATGGTAACATGAAAAATATTTGTATGAAATGATGTTAAGAGATAATAATATAAGGAAATAAAAAAGTTTTAATTTTCACAAGTTTTCAATAACGGAAAGTCTATAACACTTGCTTATAAGTTGGGTTAATCTTAATTATATGAGAGGGTGTTATAGAGGCGGGTCCCTCACCTGGTATCCATATTCATAGCAGCTACCATTCTATTAACCCATCATTTCCAATGGGAGATACACAGGTAAAAGTTATGAATTTTATTCATTTCTACTTGCATGCAAATTCAATATCTATTTACACACACTCATATTTTCACTTAGTGTATGACTTAATAGTACACAATGTTGGGTTTGGATGATCATACAAATACCAGGGCCATGCCACCTTGCAATTGATCGTGATGGATAGACAATCATAGTGGCGAAGGGTACAATTCATTCAAATATTCTAGGTGCATTGCTACACAGTGTTCCTATGGCCCCAAATAACTTGAGGGTGTCTATGGATCTCCATGTTAATGAGTATGAATTAGAACCATTTCATGTGCCTACAAGCCAGTTCGAAACTATCGGTTATGCATAAGGTAGTTTTGTTCAATAGCCACGACATCTCGTCGTCCATTAGGAGGTATGCATTAATACTTTTATATCTCACTCCTTAATTCTTTAATAAATAATATTACCAATTTATTTTACTTACTCCATAGTACAATGTAATAATATACTACTAATTAATAGACAAATATAATTCAACATTCAAAGAAAGCACAATTTGATCATGGTAGCGGTTTTACCAAAGAATCAATTACGAAACCATTGGTTGAATCAAGAATTTTATCAAACTTGATTGGCCGCATGCTCAGCTTGCATGACTTCATTTCTGATCTAGATGAGGGGTACACGTTTCAAATTATTCTTCTCCAAGGGTTATTTTGTTATCCACAAAACACTGACAATGAAGTTTTTATCAGTCGAGAAGATATCTTTCAACTCTTCTCCATGCAATGGCTCGATATCTTGGTTATCTAAATTTTTATACTGTAAGTGATTATAGTAATATATAGTTAAAAATAGTAAATATTGAACTGCTATATTGTAATGTAGTTTCAATTTATGTTAGTTTTATGCTTCATACATATAGATACTTTTATAGAGTCTGCAACCAATCATATGTACCGATTGGTTTTCTTTGTCCAAGTTATTTAAATATGATATGTGATCGGTCTAAAATTACATGATAGAAGCTTTGCAAGCACAGATAGATAAGAATTTCATTTTACTGCCATATATTTAAAAGTAAGATCAATTTTGGCATTAAAACATTTGCATTATATTTTGACATGACATTTTTATTAATTTAATATTATTTTGTATATCTATAGTCAATACTGGATGTTGATTGTTATTAACTGTGCACGGAGTAAGGTATATTTTATTGACCCTCTCAATAACTCTAGTAGACAATTACCTATTAAAGAACCAATTAATATGTAAGTTATTATGTTTGTACTCGTATCTTGTTCTAAATTTTATTTTATACTGATTGCATATTTCAATATATAAACTTATCTTTTAGGATATATAGATTATACCGATATACTATTAGAAGAAGCACCTCGAACTTCTTATATTGGAATTTCATCAACGTAAGAATTTTATCATTTTTATATATACTATTTACATTTGAATTTTATCTTCCACTTTATACTCGTACCAACTTTTGTAATTATTGTTTGTATTTTTGCAAGTGCTCGAAGCAATCTAAAAGTGTTGAATGTGGTTATTTTATACTCAGATATATGTATGATAATCCACCATAGCACATATATTCAATTGCTCTCGGTAATATTATTTCTAACATTTATATGCAATTTATTATACTTTACACTCATATCAATATTATAATTTTTTTAATATTTTCTATTTTGTGTTTTATTTGTTTTGTAGACAACTTTTAAGAAAGAACCATATACTGAGGCATAAATTGATGAAGTTTGGGAGATGTAGTGCGATTTTTTTGTTAATGAGTGCATATAAATTTAATTCAAATTTTAATTTTTTAAGTGTTTCAAGATTGGAAACATCGTATTACAATTTTTTTTTTAAAATTTAATTGTTTCATTATGTTTATACACAATGAGTATTGTTTGTAAAATATTGACTCTGAGTTGATATTGATTAATATTTGTTAATCTTATAGGCTTGAAGTTGTAGTTATAGAAATTGAATTTAAAATGCTTGATTGATGAATTTAGTATAATTTACATGTTTGAAAGCCTATAATGGCTTTAGTTATAAATTGAATTTAAATGTAGTTGTAATAACTAAAGTTTAATTTAGATGTTTGACATTGTGTGCTGCTGATTGAAATTACAGGTATCTGGCAATTGCAAAAAATTAACAAATATATTTTTTTAAAAAATCAAATAAGTCTGTTATGCTATAAAACAGACTTATAAGATGCAGTCAGATAAATCTATTTTTAGTAAAAACATACTTATCTGATCACACTCATATAAGTCTGTTTTTACTAAAAACAGACTTATCAGTAAAAACAGACTTATCTAATATAATTGGATATGTCTATTGTTTTAAAACAAATGCATCTGACCATGATCAGATAAGTCTATTTTAAGTAAAACAGACTTATCTAACCTTATCGGATACGACTGTTTTTAACAGTTGCATAAGATTCACTTATTATGGACGTATCTTTCTTATATATCTGTTTATGAACATACTCATTTAAGTCACAAAAACAGTCACAAAAACCTTTTTCTATACTAGTGTATATTGTCATTTATATAATTGTTCATGTTTTGTCATGAATTTATCTATTTTTTAAGAAATTGATTATTGTAAAATATGGGGACAACATTACTAGTAATGTGTATTCTTAAGCCTATAATTATGTTGGTTAATAATTCTACAATTATTTAGTATAAAAAGATGACTATTTTTGTTTTCGGTATTCGGTCATTGGTGATCAATTTCACTTAATGAGTTTTATTAAATAATTTATTTAATATTTAAATATTCATAAAATTAAAAATAAATTAAAAAATTGTAAACATATATGACACAAATGAATTTGATTGATCGGTAAATTTATGTATAAAAATAATATTTTTGATACCTAATAGTTTGTTTAAGTAATTAAATGGAAAAAGAAAAAAGAAAAAAAAAGGCAATATCACAAAGAAATATGAAAATAGAAGTGGCTATTTAATATTTTGAAGTTCAGATTTTGTCCTTTATACTTTTCATTATTAGAAAAACACAAATTAAATAAACAAAAATTCAATGATTAAACCAATATTTAACTAAAATAAATGTATTCACCTTAAAATATAAAATTTATGTTGAAATAAATAAAAATTATGTATCCCAAAAGGTAAGATGTGATGGTAAGAACTCATTCTTCTTTAACTAGAGGTTTTAAGTTGAGCAATATATTTAAAATTTAAAAGAGAACGTTTTATCTCTTGATGAACCTACCCAATGCGAATTAAGATTACTAAAATTTTGAAACCAAAAAAATAAAAATACTATATCTGAAAACAATGAAACTAAAAGAGACAAAATTCACGTTTTAATTTGGAGTAGTTGATATATGGTATGTTGAAATTGATTGCAAACTGAGTTAGTAGTGTTGAGTGTGCCTCGAATTCCATTGAATGGACATGTCGAGATGTGGAGTGCGTGATGGCATTGGTAAAGGCACAGACATGCAATTCTTTCAAGCAGACTTATTGCATGGGCTTATAGACATGAGAGCTCAGGCATGGTCTTGATTACATGAACTTGTTATGTTGGTTGTTGAACAATCTGTGCACGACCTGTACTGGGAGATGCTCATGCAAAATTGCGATTCCCTTCAAAGTTTCTAGGTAACACAAGTGTGTCATATTGATAAGGTTGTATCGTGTGCGGACCTGACAGTTCTAACGTATTTAGGACTCTTTCTCTATATATACTCTTTTGGAAATTGGTGACTGTAACTTGCACATTACAGCTGAAATATTAATATTAGCTCTCCTTGCCCGAGGTTGAAGTCACATTGACCAAACCTCGTAAAGTCTCGTGTGATTTTTCTTGTTATTCTCTTTTCTATATTACTGCTAAATTCATAACAAGTGGTATCAGAGTTTTAGTTGTTGAAATTCATCATTGCAAATTGAAGATGTTGTTTCACAAATTCGAGATTGAGAAATTCAATGGCTTGAATGATTTCGCACTGTAGAAGGTAAAGATGAAGGCTCTTCTAGTTCAATAGGGATGTGCACTAGCATTGGAAGGAGAAGAAAAATTATCAGTGACTATGGAAGCAGCAGAGAAGGCTGCAATTATGGCAAAAGCACATAGTGCTATTTAACTTAGTTTGAGTGATTAGGTGTTGAGGAAGGGGGTTGATGAAACGAGTACAGCTTTGTAATGGAAGAAACTTGAAGGTAAATACCAAAAGAAATCCTTAACGAATCGTTTATACTAGAAACAACATTTGTATAATTTAAGGATAATAGAATCTATACCAGTTAAAGAACATGTTGATAATTTTAATCGTATCATCCTTGATTTTTAGGTGTTGCAGTTAAAATTGAGGATGAAGATCAAGCCAGAATTCTCTTGTGTTCCTTACTGAATTCTTATGAAAATTATGTTGAGACTATGATGTATGGAAGAGATACCCTGTCCACTGGTGATGTTAAAGATGCATTGCAATCTAAGGAGTTGAAGAGGAGGGTCTCGGGTTCCATAGAAAGCAATTCAGACTCAAGTCCGGTTGTCAATGGGGGCAGGAATAAAGAAAAGAATAGTGGAAATAAAAACAAGTCATGTTAGACGTCCAAATCTAAAGGATCTTAATGTTATCACTGCAAAGAATATAGGCATATTAGACGAGATTGTCCACAGTGAAAGAATGGCAAAGAAAAGAAGGAATCAGATGTTAAAGCCAGTGTAAGTACAGTATAGGAGAGCTCAGATGACAATGAACTTCAGGGTAATGATGTTTTGACAATCAGTAATTCCAAATTTTCAGATACATAGGTAATGGATAGTGATGCTTCTTATCATATGACTTTCAAAAGGAACTGGTTTCATTCTTTCAAAGAGTGGCATGACACAGTGACATTGGATAATGATAAGACACTTCCTATTATAAGCAGTGGTTCACTATAGATAAAGATGTATGATGGAATAGTAAGAACCTTTGATGCCTGATATGTTTCTGATCTTTAAAAAAATATGATTTCTCTGGGTGCTCTTGATAATCAAGGGTACAAGTTTACTGGAGGTGATGGATATATTAAAGTCTTAAAGCGTGTTACAGTTGTGATGAAGGGTAAACACCAATATGGTATTTACACTTTGATAGGAAATATAGTAATGGGAATAATGACTATTTCATCTTTATCAAAATAGGATAATGACTGTACAAAGTTGTGGCATTGTAGGTTGGATCATATGAGTGAGCAAGGGCTTAAATTGTTGAGCAAAAAGGGATTGTTAAATGGTGTTGAGACTGAAAAACTGAAATTTTGTGAGACTTATATTCTAAGCAAGTAGCATAGGGTCAAGTTCAATTCTAGTAAGTAACTTCCACTGATATCCTTGAATATATTCATTTAGATTTGTGGGGTCCCTCTCGAGTCAAATCTCGTAGTGGATGCAGTTACTTTGTTACATTTATTGATGATTTCTCTAAAAAAGTTTAGGTGAATTTTCTGAAATCAAAAGATATGGTGTGTGGGCAATTTAAGTAGTGGAAGACCATGGTTGAAAAACATATTGGAAAACAGGTCAAGACACTAAGAACTGATAATAGGTTATAGTTCTATAATGCACCATTTGATGTTCTGCAAGAAAGATAATATAGTGAGGCACCATACTACACGGCATACACCACAACAAAATGGAGATGCAAAATGCATTAATCAAACACTTATGCAACATGCTAGATGCATGCGTTTAAATGTTGGTCTATCTAAGGTATTTTAGGCTAAGATAGTTAACACTGTAAGTTATCTAGTGAATAGGTCTCTATCAACTGCAATTGATTTAAAGACTCCTCAAGAGGTATGGTACAGTACTCTCTTTGGTTATTCTGGCCTGAGAATTTTTAGTTGTCCTACTTATGCCTATGTGAATGATGGTAAACTAGAGCCTAAGGCAATGAAATGCATATTTCTAGGGTATATTGTTGGGGTTAAAAGGTATAAACTGTAGTGTATGGAAAATGATAGGTCCTATAAAGTTACTAGCGGAGTTGTTACTTTTGATGAATCTACTATATTAGGCTAGAGAAAAGAGCTTAATAAATCTACAGGTAAAATTGATCACGGTGTTAACTAGAAGGTGGAGTTTGAAGTTGAAAATTCAAACATATCAAATAAATATGACATTCAGCCTATGGATGTGCAAGAGGATGGATATCAAATAATAGCAGCATGTAGACCAAGGAAGGAAATCAGAAGGCCTACATGGTATGCAAATTACTTAAGTATTGAAAATTCTAAGCCAGTTGCTTATGCATTGGCAATGGCTAAGACTATAGAATCGGATGAACCTCGATCATATAAAGAGGCAGTGAAGAGTAAAGAAGCAGTAGAATGGTTCATTGCTATAAATGAGATGCAGTCTCTGTTTAAGAACGAGACTTGGGAGCTTATACCATTACCAAAAGGTGTGAAGCTAATAGGATGCAAATGGGTCTTTAAGAAGAAATAAGGTATTTCTAGGATTGAACTTGTTAGATTTAAGGCAAGGCTTGTGGCACAGGGTTTCTCATAGAATAAGGGTATTGACTATCATTAAGAATTTTCTCCGATGATGAAACATAAGACAATCCGAGTTCTGTTAGCCATATTGAGTGTATTTGACCTTGAGTTGGAGCAACTTGATGTAAAAACTACTTTCCTGCATGATAATTTAGAAAAGTAGATTTACATGTTACACTAGAAGGATTTCTTAATTCATAAAGGAAGATTATGTGTGTTTACTGAAGAAATCTCTTTATGGCTCGAAACAGTCACCTAGGTGCATTTATGATTTCTCATGATTTTGCTCGAAATCAATATGATAACTATGTTTACTTGAGAAAACTGCAAGATGGCTCCTTTATATATTTGTTGCTATATGTTGATGATATGTTAATTAAAGCCAGTAGTAAAGCTGAAATTAATTGTTTATAGGCTTTATTGAGTAGTGAGTTTGAGATGAAGGATTTGGTGCAGCCAAGAAAATATTGAAAATGGAAATTTGGAGAGACAGGAATGAAAACTTATTATATGTGTCACAACATAAGTACATTGAAAAGGTGTTGCAATCTTTTCAAATGGAGAAATCAAAGCTCGTTAGCACTCCCTTGGCTGCACGTTTTAAATTTGATACTAGTGCTTCATCGAATACAAAAGAAGAGAGAGACTTGATAAGTTGAGTTCCTTATTCAAGTGTAGTTGGAAGTCTAATATATTTCATGGTTTGCTCCAGGCCATATCTAACACATGTTGTTAGTGTGGCAAGCAAATTTATGGGAAATTCTGGGAAACTGTTAAATGGATTAAGCAATACTTAAGAGATACAAGTAATATTTGTTTGGTCTATGGTTCTACAGGTGGTATTGTTAGCTACACGGATTCTAATTATGGTGGAGATCTCTTGAAAAGAATATCATTGACATGTTATGTTTTTACCTTATTTGATTGTGCTATTAGTTGGAAGGCAACATTATAGCCTACAGTTGCCTTGTATACAACTGAAGCTGAATATATGTCAATGACAGAAGGGGGCAAATAAAGGTATTTGGTTACATGGTCTTGTTGATAGTTTGGGTTTAAATATGTAGAAGCCTATCACTTATTGTGATAATCAATGTGCATTGAGTTTGGCTAAAAATCTGGTTTATCATGAAAGATCCAAGCATATTAATGTTAGTTTGAACTTCATTAGATATATCATTGAGAAATTTTTTCCCCATTGAGTACGTAGCTATAGCTAATAATCCAGTATATATGTTGATAAAGTAGTTACCTACTGAAAAGTTCAAGCACAGTTTAGACTTGGTAAATGTTCGGATAGCTTGCAACCATTTGGGGTGTGAGTTGAAAAGTGATAGTCTTGGTACTAATTTGGTTGTGAAGAGAATTCAAGTCAAGATGGAGAATTATTAAGTGTGCCTTGAATTCTATTGCACAGAAGTTTTGAGATGTTGAGTGCGTGATGTATTAGTAAAGGCATGGACATGCTAATCTTTGGTGCAGACTTATTGCATGGGCATAAGGCTCTTTACATGGGCATGTAGACATGAGAGCTCAAGCATAGTCTTGATTACATGAGTGTGTGGAGTTGCATTGGCATGTCGTGTTAGTTGATGAATAATCTATGCACTACTGTGTTAGGGACACACTCCTGCAAAATTGCGATTCAATTCAAAGTTTCTAGATGACACGAGCGTGTCACATTGACATGTCATATTGCATGCTGACTTGACAGATCTAACCTATTTAGGACTCTTTCTGTGACGTCCCACCTATATAACATGACTATGTCTATTATATAACCTTATAATAGGAACATCTCATTATATAGGCAGAATGTCACTAACTATACTTATCTTATATTTGTTAAATAGAAACATTATATCATATACTAAAGCCAAACGCATCTCTTTACATATAACTATAGCACATATATTTTTTTTTTCCTTTCATGTACGACAATATTTGATTTTAAGCTCTAAGCCTCATATATATATATATATACCTCATAAACTTTATTATTTTACAAACCATGTTCATTATTCCTAAATGCATGTATATATATACAATACAAAACGTGATAGCAATAGACCCACAAACCGGATCACAACTGTCTTCTCTTAATATGGGCACTACTTCTTCTTTTTATTACTTTGAAACTCTAATATCTACAAACTCATGGTTTTGCGTAAGAAAACCCACACTAAGGTATCTCTAGTGGTACATATAAGCATTGAAATTTTCTTATGCAATCACACAAGATCATAGCAAACAAATATATCATAGCATGTGAGCATATAAACCATTATTTAAGCAAAATAGAGAAATGACGTACTAAATACATGCAGTGCTCATGTTCATGTCATATTACATTTATTATTCTCTTACATATATCATATAAAACTCATGCATTAACTACTCTCATATTGCATGGAATACTCATACATTTCTTATTATTCTCTTACATATATCATGTAAAACTCATACATTTCTTATAAACAACTTCAATAAATAGCCTAAACCTTATTTCCAGACTAGCCGGATACGTGGCGTGAATTAGACGCACTCAGGCTAGAGCTAGTCATCCTACGCACTCTGTATATGTGCTCATTTGAGCTTCTCATTCCCGTCCCCTTTTTTCAAGTTAAAAAATAATAAATAATAATAGATTAGTACTATAATTTTACATAATAGAATAACTAATTTGGCATACACGAAATGTAATAGTACTTAACAAAGTTACTGTCATGTGAATATGAAAGTTTGCAAATTAAAATAAGTATATATATAATACATAAATATTCAAATATAATTTATAAACATCCATACATAATTTAAAAAGTTTACAGAAAAATAAATAATTCATAAATTAAATTAAAATATAAGTTTAATTAATATGACTATAATGTTATATTAATTATAAATTATATAAATATATAATTTTATTAAATATATTATTTATTTATTTTTATAATTTTAGTATATAAATATAATATAATATAATTATTTTAATAAAGAAAAAATAGATAATATATATAGTAAGATATACATACTATAATGTTCAAAATTTTAAATTATTAAATATTTTAACATATAAATATAAAGTATAAATAATTATAAATATATAAAATTTTAAAAATATAATTATTGGATTCCCACGGGGCAGGAAGTATATTCCTCGTCCCCCAACCCATTCAACAGAAAAAGAGTGCCCCCACCCCATCCCTATGGAAAGGTGAATCGAATAATTCTCACCCTATTCGGAGCAAATCTCCATAGAAAATAGGAATTCCCCATCTCGTTGTCAAGCCAAATTAAGAATAAATTATTTTATTCCAAGATTTGGTTCAAATTTTAAATAAAAAATAACAATTTTATAGAATCATTAATTTTGTAAAATATACATTCTATGATAAATTAAAGATAGTTATTCCATAATTTATGGAATAATATATTCTATCATTATTTCACTTCCTACCACCACCACTATTGCTACTACCACCACCTATCTATTGTCACTAATCATCACCACATAACCATTATCACTACTACCACATACATATTAATATAATACTATATTTAATTGTAATTTTGTACAAGAATCGTTAATATGAACTTATGAACTACAATATGAAACAAAAAATAATTAGGAATATATATATATATATATATATATATATATATATATATATATATATATATATATATATTTCTTAGGAAGCATTATTCTATTTTATTTCATAAAACAAATATGGCCTAAAACTCCATTTGGATTGAACTAATTTTATAATATTATCTAGTTAAACAATTGACAATTTGAAAAAAAGTATTGAAGTAAATTTGACACAACCCATTTATGAATTTTGATGATTGATAGTAGAATTAAAATGGACTACGGGGGCATTGGACCTTACCAGGTTTAGCTATGGGAAAAAGACACATAAATAATCAAAATACCATAAATAACACCCTGAAAACATAAAGACCATACAGGTTACTTCACGCTAACAATATTCCACAAATTGAACCCCATTCAACTCCCATTTAGAATCCTTTCACGCGTGAATTACTACTGACAGCCGGATACGAAATGGATTTCGTGAGATTTGGGCCATTTGACCTCTTATATATATATAATCATTTAAATATTACGTAAATTAAATATTATGGTATATGGAGGTATGTATAGATGATCATTAAAAAAATTATTGTTATGTTATTAAATAGTAAATTGATGGGAAATAAAAATAATAAAGCTTAATATGAGGATTAAATAGAATGCAATTGTACAAACTTATATGTATGGTATATGTATTCTATATATTTATATATTTATAAAGGTATATCTAATGTTCTAATTTATCTATTTTAATTTACATTAACTTTATATTCATATATTTCAAATTTTCATTTCATCTTTTGGTATGTTATATATATATTATATGTTTATTTTATTTTTATCATTTAATAATTGATGGGGATTAAAAAAAAAAACTTATTATAGTGTTTATGTAAATTACAACTGCACATATGTTATATGTAAAGTATATGTACGGTATATAAAATGTTTATTATCAAAATTTTCTTGACAGTGTATGAATTATAAAAAATATGAAATTATATTTTTAAAATAAGAACAAATTTATCAAATAATATTATCTTATTTTACATATCTTAGTTATATGAATATTACATGTATGTTATATGCATATATGAATAAATATTTTACAGTTTCAGAAACTTGAACTGATAAAATGTGACAAATCTAGTGTCCCTCAATTACATTCAAATTCAAAATAAATAAAAAATTACAAATATATGTGAATTATATGATAGTTATATATGCAGTATAGATTTTACAAATTATCATCACCTATTATTATATGTAGATTATATGTTAGTTATATGTTATTATTATTATTAGTACTACTATTTACCAATATTATTCTCAACTTCCAACTCCAAACCTCATCATCTTCTCCTAACATATATACCAAATCCATAACTTCAATGACTAGTACTTCTACTAATGAAAGTAGAAGCAAAAGCAATTAGAAAAAATAATATGTAAATTACACAATATACATACAAAGCCATAAAAAAACAAAATTGAATTCTATAGGATAGAGCCATATTTTTCCTTGACAAGTTAATTCACATTAATACGCGTTATTTCATCAAAATTGGCAATCATTAAATAAATGGAAACTAGAAAGCAATATGAAGAGGGAAGAGCACTAAAATGAAAATTCAGTTAATCACTAAATAAGAAAAATAGAAAAACCATCATTACAACATATGTGATGAATCAATACAGCCTAGACTCACAAGGGACAACCGATGTCTTGAGCTATTTTAAGGAAAATAGGGGCAGGGCGAGTACGAAGCCAAAATTAATATATTGCACCATTCAATCGTCATCCTACTTTGAAGCTCTATTCATCACATATGCAACAATCTTTTATGAGGGAATCTATCCTCAGATTCTCTCACCTTCAAAGAAAACACCACCATTATTGGAGCATTATGGAGTAGTATACACCGCACACAACAAATCACCAAATCTCTTTTCGTCTTCTCCCTTCTCTTTCATAGCAGATCTGTTGTTTCTCTCCCCTCTGGAAATCAAAAATCTAGAAACGCATATCGATACCATATTTGATAATATTACTATTGGAATCGATGGTTCAAACCCAATGAAAAATGTCAAATGATAGAAGCAAGATTCAAATTTTGTCAAAAAAATAAGGAAATAAAACTGTAAAAGGAAGGGGATGGATTTATCGCGAATGGAACGGTTAAAAGAAAAAAATGGGGTTCTGACAAAAGTGTAATAAATTTAAGTAGCCTTGCTATTTGTATTATTTTGTGATAATTATTTATTAATATTTCATAATCGGTAATTTTTGGAAATTTTATAAAAATGGAAAAAAAAAACAGGTAAATATTTATAAAAATACAGCTGCTTAAAGTTTTTTCAAAAATATAGAAAATTAAAGTTTACTCGAGGTTTATCCTATATATATTCAAGATTTATCGTAAAATTAATGAAAATTAAAATTATAAAAATTTTATCAAATATTTACTTAAAATTACTCAATGTATTCTCAAAATTTACCCAATATTTACCATAAAATTAATAAAAGTTAAACTTATACAAGATTTACTCAAAATTTACCAAGAATTACCCAAAATTTACTACAAATTAATAAAAATTGAATTTATAAAAGATTTATCGAAGAATTGCTTAAAGTTTATTCAGCATTTACCAAAATTTATCTAAGAATTATTCAAAATTTATCCGAGATTTACTACAAAATTAATAAAAATTGAAGTTACAAGGTTTACCCGAGATTTACCTAAAGTTTACTATAAAATTAATGAAAGTTAAAGTTACATAAGATTTACTAAAAATTTACTTAATATTTACTCAAATGTTTACCCTACATCCACTCAATCTTTCAATTAAAAATTACCAAAGATCTACTTAAGGTTTAACAAAATAAATAACCTTAATTAAATTAATTAAATATAAGTTTACATATTTTTATTTTGTAATTAAGGTTTGTCCAAAAGTTTACTTTGGTAATTAAATTAATTAAAAATAAATAAAAATAAATAAACTTGTGCATAAAGTCAAATAGTAGCTATGCAAGTTAATAAAATTTTTAATCAATATTTAAAATGTAAAAAATCGTCATTTTTTTCTCAATTAAATAAAAAACATATGATAATTATACATTGAAAACTTATATTTGAAAAGAAAAATGTAAAAATCAGTAAAATTTAAATTAATGAAGTTAAGTATAAAAACACAGAAAAATCATCCCTAAAATTGGAAAAAAAACTTTGAAAAATGTGGTTTTTCGCGTAAATTCTTGAATCTTTGTCTCTTTAGCTATCTACTTCTGGCTGGGATCTTTGGGCCCATTAAGAATAGTTTAGGCCATTGGGTCACCAACTGGTAGCAATGGGTCATTGGACCCCTAAAAGCCCAAGCATTACCAAATCTGTTCTAATTCTTATAAAAAAAAAAAATGTAACTTTACCTTTTAAAAATGTCTAAACTTTTTTTTTTTCATTTTTGTCAGATTAATTTTTCAAAAAATATTTTTATAAGCATCTATCTGTTTCTATCAAAAAGCAACTTTCAAAATTAAAATAAATAAATAATTTTAAAAAAAAAGTTTTTCCGAAACTTAATTTCAAACGGTCCATAGAATGCAATAATGCAATCCACAGCAAAGAAATGAGAAAAAAAAAAATTTTATACAAGCTGC
>CATIWF010024989.1:0-34214 GCA_949630135.1 Balakata baccata
CAATCATATTAGGCCTAAATCCATAATCATCCATCATTCCTTTGCATACACCCTAGCATGCATTCTCTAATGCATAAAATTAAAATAAAATAGCTAGTGATGATTTTGGATTGCAAATTTGAAAGTCGATTCAACACTTGACATAAATTACCTTTTGTTTCGGTCAATTTAATTTTGTATGTGATTTTAATATGGAATTTAATAATTAATCAAATTAAATTAAATTCCATATTTCCTTAATTAATTCACTTGTTGTCATAGTATTTATTGATGACACACTGGTGTATTCAACGGATAGGGAAGAACATGAACAACATTTGAGAGTTATACTATAAACTTTGAAGGAGAAACAATTATATGCTAAACTGAGTACATGTGAATTTTGGTTAGACCATGTGGTATTCCTTGGATATGTAGCATTAGGCAGAGGCATAGAGATAGATCCAAAGAAAATAGAGGCCATAGTAAATTGGGAACCTCCTAAGAATATTGCAGAGGTACGTAATTTTCTGGGTTTAGCCGGGTATTATCATAGATTTGTTAATAGATTTTCATTGATTGCTAACCCTTTGACTAAATTGCTAAGAAAGAATGTATCATTCAAATGGACTCTAGAGTGTCAAAGCAGTTTTGAAGAACTAAAACACAGGCTAACTTCTACACCAGTGTTAGCTATTCCTACAGATATAGGAGGGTTTACAGTATACAGTGATGCTTCACACCAGGGCTTAGGATGTGTATTGATGCAATATGGTAAGGTGATAGCTTATGCATCTAGACAGCTGAGACAAAATGAAATGTCAAATCCGGTGCATGATTTAGAATTGGCTACAGTTGTATTTGCATTGAAAATTTAGAGGCATCATTAATATTACGAGACATTCCAGATCTTCATAGACCATAAGAGCTTGAGATATCTACTAACACAAAAAGAATTAAACATGAGATAAAGGTGATGGTTAGAACTATTAAAGGATTATGACTGTATAATTGAATACCATCCAGAAAAGGCAAATTTTGTGGCAGAAGCATTAAGCAGGAAGTCCAGTACTAGTATGGCTCACTTGCAAGCAACTTCTTTTCCATATTTGATTCAGCTTCGATCTATGAATGTTGAATTGAACATGCATTATAGTGGGTCACTGATTGCAATCCTTCAGGTTAGACCTATACTAATAGGCAGAATCAAAGAAGCACAAGGTAGAGATCCTCAATTGCATGAGAAAATTGAAATGGCAAAGCAGGGGAAAAGCAAGGACTTCCACTTGCAGAATGATACATTAATGTTAAAGTCATGCCTATATGTTCCAGACATTGAAAACCTATGCCAATAAATAATGGAAGAGGCACATAATGCACTATATGCAATGCATCCAGGGATGACGAAGATGTATCACAGTTTAAGACCTCATTATTGGTGGCCAAGGATGAAGAAAGACATAGCAGAATATGTTTTGAAATGCCTAACATGTCAACAAACTAAAGTACAACATCAAGCTCCAGCAGGAAAACTACATCCATTGGCAGTGCCATAATGGAAATGGGAGAAAATAACAATGGACTTTGTTTATAGATTGCCGAGAACTCCACAGAAGAATGATGCTATATGGGTAATTATTGATAGACTAACCAAGTCAGCACATTTTCTTCCCATCAGATGGGGATGTACACTGGAGTTTTTAGCAAAGTTATATGTCAAAGAGGTAGTCAGATTACATGGCATTCCATTATCCATTGTATCTGATAGAGATCCACGATTTACTTCACATTTTTGGATGAGTTTGCATAATGCATTAGGAACAAAATTGAATTTCGGAACTGCATTTCACCCACAGACTAATGGTCAATCAAAGAGAACTATACAGACATTGGAGGATATGCTCAGAGCATGTGTTATGGAGTTAAAGGGATCCTAGGATGAATATGTGGCACTAATAGAGTTTGCATAACCAATACCACAGCAGTATCCAGATGGCATCATATGAAGCACTGTATGGCAGAAAGTGTAGAAG
The DNA here is from genome assembly GCA_949630135.1 of Balakata baccata. Classification (NCBI taxonomy): domain Eukaryota; kingdom Viridiplantae; phylum Streptophyta; class Magnoliopsida; order Malpighiales; family Euphorbiaceae; genus Balakata; species Balakata baccata. The sequence continues at coordinate 2,013 of CATIWF010024989.1, forward strand.
CCCAATTAATTGGGATGAAGAAGGTGCATGTGCAATTGAAGGACCAGAAATGGTACAGGATACAGTATATAAAATCAAGATAGTCAAAAGCAAACTCAAGGCAACACAAGACAGATAGAAGAGCTATGTCGATCAACACAGCAGGGAAATGGAATATAAGGTAGGCGAAAAGGTATTTCTTCAAGTGTCACCATGGAAAGGAGTAAAACAATTTGGCAAGAAAGGCAAACTGAGTCCAAGGTACATAGGGCCTTATGAAATTCTTGAAAAGGTTAGTCCATTAGCATACAGGTTAGCTTTACTACTAGAGATGACTCAGATTCATAATGTATTTCATGTCAATATGCTAGGAAGATACAGATCAAACCCTACACATATACTTAAATATCAAGCCATTGAGATTGCAAATGACATGAGTTATATAGAAGAACCTGTAGAGATCATAGGATACAAGACAAAACAGCTCAAAAATAGGGAAATACCTCTAATCAAAGTGTTATGGAGGAACCATTCACAAGAAGAGGCAATATGGTAAACAGAAGAAAAAATGAAAAGACAGTATCCACACTTGTTTCCAGGTATCAAATTTCGAGGACGAAATTTTTTAAAAAAGGAGGGGAGAATTGTAACATCCTCAACAATCCATACATGCATTATCACATACATTTCATTTGAACATGTACATTTTATAAATGTCATTCACATGAAATATACGTATGCATGGGAATTTTAGCTAGAACGTGCTCACGAAGTAAACTTGCCACGAGTCGATTCATTGCAATAAGAGCAAGTCGTGCGTGTCTAGATATAATTTAAATAAGAACACAAGATATTGAAAATGAAATTAAATAAAATGATTAAATTTGAAATAAATAAAATTTTGGCATAGTTAAATTATTTTGATTCGATAATTTGACTAGATAGTATTTTTGACACTATGTACATGTAAATATGCAGAGAAAATAATAAATAAATAAATTAATTAAATATTAATAAATCAGAAAAGTTAAAAAAAAAAAGAAAAAGAAAGAAAGGATAAGGCAAGTCAGCTTTGGCTTTTCCATTGCTACCTATTCTACCTTTTCACACAATTTGAAGAGCCATTTCTCCCCAGCCCATTTCTTCTTCTTCTTCCCCCATAAGAGCCTTCTTTTCTTCATTATTTCACTTAAGTTTTGTTGCAAATTTAGCCCTTGAAAGTTTGTTCTTGGTAAGTAATCATCTCTTCTTCTTTAAATGTTCATTATGATTGATTAGGGTTTGTCACAAGCAGTGTTTTGCAACTCGATTTTGAAAGTCATAGAGACTGATTCTGGAAAGGTGTCAAACATAACACTTGTAGCTTTATGTCTTAAGTTTATGGATATATAAACTGTTTTGCATGATTTGCTGTCTGTGGAAAGATATTGGCATCGGACTGGAACTGGTTCAATTGAGGAACCTAGCTAAATCATCTACTATTTTGATTATTTTTCTATATGATAGAGTCGATATTGGAGGAAACTCAAAACATGAAAGTTGTAGATATATGTGTTTCTAGTCATATATCAACTTTTAGGACAAGATTATAGGCAGATGATGAGTTATGGGCAAGAGAGTCAAGTCTATTCTATATTTGAGCTGCCTATTTAGTGTCCTGTGCAGGTCCAGTCCGTTTTTTGCCAATTTTGAACTCCTTATAGGCATAATATGTAAATGCACAAAACATGAAAGTTATAGGTACATGTCTTAGCTAAATTTTGCCTTAAATTTCACCTCACTATGTTATATATGTTGTGAGTTATGGCCTTATGTTGCGAGTTATAGGCTCTTATGTTGCGAGTTATGGCCTTCACAAATTTTGGCTCAATTTAAAGAGCCATTTCTCCCAAGCCCATTTCTTCTTCTTCTTCCCCTGTAAGAGCCTTCTTTTCTTCATTGTTTCACTTAAGTTTTGCTACAAATTCAGCCCTTGAAAGTTTGTTCTTGGTAAGTAACCATCTCTTCTTCTATAAGTGTTCATTATGATTAATTAGGGTCTGTCACAAGCAGTGTTTTGCAACTCGATTTTGAAAGCCATAGAGACTGATTCTGGAAAGGTGTCAAACATAACACTTGTAGCTTTATATCTTAAGTTTATGGATATATAAATTGTTTTTCATGATTTGCTGTCTGTGGAAAGATATTGGCATCGGATTGGAACTGGTTCAATTAAGGAACCTAGCTAAATCATCTACTGTTTTGATTATTTTTCTATATGATAGAGTCCATATTGGAGGAAACTCAAAACGTGAAAGTTGTAGATATATGTGTTACCTAGTTTTATATTAACTTTCAAGATAAGATTGTGGGCAAATGATGAGTTATGGGTAAGAGAGTCAGGTATGTTCCATATTTGAGCTGCCTGCTTAGTGTCCTATGCATCTCCAGTCTGTTCTTTACTAATTTTGAACTCCTTATAGACATAATATGTAAATGCGTAAAACATGCAAGTTATAGGTACATGTCTTAGCTAAATTTTTCCATAAAGTTCACCTCACTATGTTATGTATGTTGCGAGTTATAGCCTTCATAAATCAGACTGGTCCGGATGCCAGTCCTATTTCTGACCAGTCACAATTACCCTACCATATGAGGACTTTAGAGGCAGAATGGATGAAAGTTGTAAACATAAAAAATTTTCCATTTTTACATACCTATTGCCTACAAAATTTCATTAAAATATGACTTACACGTTGTATGATATGAAAAAACAAATTTGGTGTCCCAAAACTGCCTAAGGTCTAAAACAAGGTAGAAAATAGAATACTCATTTAAATTGCATAAAATATTCCACAATGGTCCAATTTTTCTAACATTTATATATGTTATAACCTACATGTTAGCTTTAATTAAACATAAGAATCATGCAAAATGGACTAGTATAGAAAAAGTTATAAGCTACTGAATACAGAAATGTCACGTTGGCATAATATCAAACCCTAGTTAGTGGTCCATAATATGCATATTTCAATTTGTATAAGTTTCACTAAGTTTATTTAGCAACCAATTGAACAAGTATACATTCAATTAGGCTCACAACATATTGGAGATCACCAAGTGAAAGATAATAAGTTAGAGACTCAAAATCGAAAGGAAAAGTGAGTTTAATTATCAAACGATTTCTTTGGTACGTGTGATTATTACGTGCTATGTGTAATGCGACTTGACTTGCTATTATATGAATTATATGATTACTATGGTATGCCTATGATATGGAAAAGTAATGGATGAATTAAATGCAAGGTTACAAGGCTATGCTTTATCACGTGTAAATGATTGATGATTCAATATGCAAATATGATATAAATGCAATAGTTATTGAAAATGCATATGCATACAGACTTAAAAGGTATTGTGACTAGCTAAATGGCATTGTAAAGCAAAAGAAGAGGCCTATGGCCTAAACAAATGTTCAAAAGCAAAAGAAAAGGCCTATGGCCTAACAAATGTGTAAATGTTACAAATGATCAAGCTAGCTAGCAAATGCAAATGTTCACATGGAAACCCGGGACAGTATCTGTTTAGCCTAGTCACAACAAAAAGAAAATGACATAAGCATAAGTATAAGCAAATGAAATATTTGCATGATTTAATATTATTTATATGCATATGATATTGATAAATAGAATGACATGTAAAATGTGTACGAATGACGATTATTACTTGTAACTGTGATTAGCTTGGTGTGAATGTGAGCAAGCACAATGTTGTGTGGTGTGTGAAAGCTTAAGTGCATGCCTCTTATACAAAAAGACATGGTTGGTCTTTTGAGGTTTTCCTCTTGGACCATGTGAACTTTTACTACTTTTCTTTTGAGTAGTAGCTTTGGTGTATGCCTTGTCTTTGGCTTTAGAGCCAATTACCTCAATGAATGAGGTTTGTGGTGTGCTAGCCTTAACAAATATTGAGCTAGGTGGAGATGATGATGTTGAACCTCCATTGAAGCCTAAACCATGTATCCCTAGAGGAGGTCTTTGAGATACAATAAGTGTATCCAAATTTTCCTTCCCTTTGTGAAATTTTGAAATTGAGTTTCTAAGCTCTTCAACCTCACTTTTTAAAATATTATTTTCTTCAAGTAAAGAGAAGGTTGAAGGCTAGCACGAAAGATCATCCAATGATTTCCTAAGAGATTCATTAGATGTTTTAAGCTCTAAAATAATTTTTTGTAGATCATCAAAATTATTTTTCAAATCTAAATACTTGTTTTTATGAAAAATACTTTTCTTTTTAAATTTCTCAATTTCAAGGTTCATAACTTCAATCAAAACATCATCATCATCATCATCATCATCATCATCATCATCATCATCATCATCGTCATGCATGTTATCAAAAGATTGAGATGCAGAACATACCTTATAAGAGTCCTCTTGTTGAGCCATAAAGCAAGAGGCGGCAATTTCTCCTTCACTTAAGGGCTCATGTCTTCTTTGCTTCATGTAGGAACTCCTTTTGTGTCTTGAGTACTTGGAGGATTGATTGAAGTTATTGCCATACCTTTTCTTTTCCTTAAGCTTTAATCTTCTCATAAGGTTGACAATCTCTTCATCACTATCTTCTTCACTCCTTTCCTCTCGGCTGGAGCTTCATCTTTATAATACTTTGAAGTTGAAGCTTTGAAAGCTAAAGCCTTCTTCTCCTTTTGAAGCTCTATCTCCTTATCTTTTGCCAAAGCCATCTCATATGTGAGAAGCTTGCCGATGAGCACATCAGTGGACATTTTACTTAAATCTTCATTGGCTTGGACCCGTACTCCTTGATGGGAAGACTTCTCAAAATTTTGTTATTGATATCTTCAAGCTTAAGGTGCTTCCCAGCCTTTCTTAAGTTATTGATGATAGCAAGGGGCCAGTTGGTCATGTCGGTAATAGACTCAAAGGATTTCTTCTTAAAAAGCTCATATTCGGACATGAGCAATTGGATTCTCTTGGACTTCACTTGCTTCGTTCCTTCATAGTAATTCTCCAAAGTTTTCCAAATGCCATGAGTGCTTCTATAATACAACACTTTGATACTATCTTCTTGAGGAATGACGGCAAGGAGAATTGTCATTGCTCTTTTGTTTCTTCCATTTGCCTTCTTTTGAGCATTAGACCAATCATCTTGAGAAATTTCTTCCTCTACACCTTCCATTCCTTGGTTGGTGGCTTTCACTCCTTGTAGACACAAATCAATAGACTCACTATCCATAAAGAGCTCCATTTGAAACTTCCATTGAGCAAAGTTAGCACCATCAAAAATAGGAAAATGATTACAAACTTCACCCTTCACTATCTTAATCTTTTCTCTCGCACTTAAGCCTTGAATAGAGAGACTAAGGCTCTGATACCAATTGTTAGAAAGATGGTGCACCAAGAAGGAGGGGTTGAATTGGTGGCAAATAGAAATTTTTGGCTTAATGGATTTCTTTAAGTGTTTAAACAATGTGCAAATAAAACATAGAAAATAAAGAGCAAGAGAAGATTGCATACAAGGATTTATAGAGGTTCATATATTAACAAACTCTAGTCCTCTCCCCAACCACAATTAGGAGTTCTACTATCTCAACTTGAGATTATAAGAGAGTTTCCTAGCTAACTCACAACTAGAGAGTTTTCCTAGCCCACCCATAACTAAGCGTTTTTTTAAGGCTCACACTGAACCCAAATCCCTTGTGTTTTAATGGCTCACACAACAACCAATTCCTTGTGTTTTGAACAGACTCACATACAACCAAAACAAGAGTTTTTCTCACTAGGATCACTCTTACACCTACAACTAAGTGTTTTCTTAAGGCTCACACCGAACCCAAATCCCTTGTGTTTTAATGGCTCACACAACAACCAATTCCTTGTGTTTTGAACAGGTTCATACACAACCAAAACAAGAGTTTTTCTCACTAGGATCACTCTTACAACCTATACCTAAGTGTTTAAGGTTAACACTTCAACCTTTTCATAAAATAAGTTGGGAAATAAAATTACAAGAGTTTTGACACACTTAAAATTAAGCTCTTAATGTTCTAAGGCCTTTTGGAGGTCTATATATAGTGTTTACCTTCTAGTTAGTCGTTACATATGGTGCCAAAATTATTTCTAACGTTCAAAAGATGATTGAGTAAAAGATGTTTGACAGAGACAGTTTCCTGATCTGGAAACCATGTTTTCTAGTTGGAAAATTCAAATATCCATTGGAGCCTTACACATGGCAGCCTTGGATTTGTCATTATCTTCAACGGCTCTTTAACGACTAGTCTTAGTTAAATTTCCCAGTCGGAATAAGAGTTTTCCGGTCGGGACAACTTTTTGGAACTTTTGACTTGAATGTTGAAATGCTAGAATCGAGCAATTTTTGAGGGGGAAACTTTTTTCCTGAGGGGGACATTTTTTTCCGAGGGAGAACATGCCTTTCCTGAGGGGGAACTTGTCCTTCAATTTTTGACTGATTTGTTCACTAAGCAAATCAAATCCAATTGACTTGAAATTTTATACACTATCAAAACAACATTAGATGAAGACATTAGTAACATTTAATTTGATTGTCAAGATCAAAATAGATATCAATCACTCTAAGGTCAACAAGAGACATGATCCTTGTAAATATGGTGGGTGAGACTGATGCAAATAGTGAAGCCTTTGCTTTTGACTTTCTGGTTTTTCTTTCTTTATGTGCCTTCAATTGTGTCATAGTGGGATTTGCAGGGAGTGCTTGGATTTCATAGTTCTCCTCTACTGCTTCCCAAAGATCCAATGCTTCTAGGTAGATTTACATTCTCACTGCCCACATTTGATAATTTGTTCTATCGAACACAGTGGGAGCAATTGATGTGAGATTGGATTCTCCTTCCATGATTTAGAGAAATAAGTATAGGTCCTTTAAGAAGAAAGCTCTTATACCAATTGTTAGCTTTTAAAATATAAATGGCACAAAAAAAAAAAAAGAGAAGAGCAACTAAATAATGGAGAAGAAAATGATTTACTCCACTGATGATTTAAACTTACAGCAACTTACATATATAAAGAACTAAAACAAATCACTAAAATCAAGGTCTTAGAATTAAGAAAAAACTAAAATAAAAAGTTTATCTAATTCAAATCACTAAAATCATAGAGATACAAATCAGCCATGATCACATCAAAAACTAAAAATAGTAACCCAACAAACTGAATCTTTGACAGAATATGAGCTCCCTAGCAGCAGTGATGAGCTCTCTAGTAGCATTGATAAAAAAAGACAACTAGGATGCCATGTTGGCAGTCCTAAACATTCTTTCAACAATCTCATTAGACTACATTTTATATTATAATGTGTATATACCATGATTATATTTAGAAATACTTACATTAACATCTTACGAAATTTTTTTCCGGAGTACTAATTTTACTTTATAAGTTAATTTCTGATGTAAATGCAGTTCTTCTTGAACTTTTTTAACTTCATATAGTTTCTAATATTCCTCAAATTGTCATTATTATTATTTCTTGTAATTGATTTGAATCTTCATAAGCTAAAACTCTTTCGGTGCTTGATAATTTGTTAATAGGTATTTGGTATGGATAATGTTGTTGAAGTTATGTGAAGTTATATTTTACTAATTTATGTGAATTTCTTTTTTCCTTTTGAGAAGCAATTTAAATAAGCCGCTTGTTGGAGAGGGCTTTTGGTTGCTTGGCAGATTCAATTTGGTGGAAGAATAATCCTTTTGATATTTTATGTAGCCTTTACTATTAAATGTTGTCAATGAATGGATCAAACAAATGAGACGTGATGGTAATAGTTTTTTTTTTTCTAAATAAGAGATCTCAAATTTGAAGTTGAATATGAAAAATTTTGAAATTTAAAAGAAAGCATTTTATCATTTAGTGACCTTCAATCTAGATTTTTGAATATTTTAAAAAAAATAAATGCGAATATTTAATAGAAAAAATTACTATTTATCTTCTTACACTTAACATATTATACTAATATTTTTTGAGATTAAATATTATACAATTTGCCAATTATGTTTTATCTCCGCTAAACTATTTAATATTTCTATTAAATTTTAAAGTATTTATTATTAATTAGAAAGAATATTCTCTTTTATTCAAAAATACTAGTATTATAGATCAAACTTGTAGAGGTACTAATTCAATAGGATAATCTTTAAGGATAAATTTTTATTTTTATTTGTCATTTTACCATAATTTAACATTTTTCTAATACAAAATTTAACAGAAAAAAATATTAATAAAATATATTCAGATAAATAATATTTTTCTCTAATTAAAAAAAAAATCACAAAACATTATGAAGCCCAACAAAATGTATGTCTCATCTCTACCTTATAAGTCCCGCAAATTATGTCATGAACTGTTTTCTTGATGCTCTATGGACTTATTAATAAAATGGTGTTTTTTTTTTGCTACAGTATTACATAATTTTCAACATTTTTTTTTCCAGTACCTTGTTCTTCTTCTTCAACTTCTTCTTGTCCATTGCCAATTTTAATCCTATTATTCTTCGTTTTCTTTTTATCCATTGTCAAATGCATTCTTATTCTTATTCTTCTATTTCTTCTTCTTCTTCTTCTTATTGTTTGTAGAGAGAAAATTTTTTTGTATATTCTAAATTTGTTTTAGAGAGTAAAAACTTTTTAATTTGCATATTTGATTTATTTTTAGTATTTTTGAATGCTTGAATTATTTGTTTTTTTTATTTTTTTGGATGAAAATGGTTGTTTTGATATATTTATGGAAGAAAATGGTTGGAAATGACGATGGTGAACTAAAAACAAGTAATATATAGAGAGAAAATGAAGTTGTAGGAGGTTGAAGATGATAAATTTGGTAGAAACAATGACCTATAAACAATGAATAATTAAGTTCAAAATGATAAATAATCAAGTTCAAAATGATGAATAATCAAAATATAAATATTGAACCTATAAATGATGAATATGCGATAAACAATCAAATTAAAAACGATGAACAATTAAGTTCAAAACGATAAACTATCAAAATATAAACATTAAATTTATAAGTGATGAATATGTAATAAACAATCAAATTTAAAACGATAAATAATTAAATTCAAAATGATGAACCATTAAATTCTAAACGATAAATCTATAAATTCATCATTATAATTCAATATACATAATTAATTATTATTGATTATTTTTCTCTATCAACCAATTACCCACTTAGTATCAATATTTGATCTTACTATTAACTACATAATTTTTTTCATTTTTCTTTTTGAACAAGAATAAGAAGAAAAAAAAAAAGAAGAGAAAAAAAATAATACAATTAAAATAATTGTTTTTCGTTTCTCTCTTAGAACAAGAAGTAAAAAAGAAGAAAAGAAGAAAAACACACCAAAAATTACGTAGAAAACCGATTCGGCTTTATTAAAAGATCTACGGACACGGTCCACGTCGTGATTTTAAATAACAATTTCATATATTGTATTGATATCGAAATCGATATAACGGTATTAAACTGAATCGGATCGTATCATATATTGATATTGTGAATTTGAAAAAAATAACAGCAAAAAATTTTTATACCAAAACTCATATCATATCAGCATCAGAATCAAACGTCATGTAACAGATGATAAGTAATGTACTAGAAGATATTAAAAACCATGGTCTACGATATAACAACTCTATGTATGCCCATCACTTGGTCGATTCTATTAACTAAACGACGTAGTAGCGTCTTCAGAGCTATAAAAGTACCGGTCTCTGCTATCTAGGGTTTTTATCGTGGGGGTTTCCAATTTGCAGCTTGAGCCTGTAGCCCCGAAGCACCGTAGCCGCCAAAATGGTATTCCTCTCTTCTTCGCCCTCTTTCAATCTCTTTCTCTCTGTGCCAGTTTGGATTTTGAGATTGATTTCTTCTTAATATGGATGTAATATGGTGTCTTTGATATGTAGCCGTCACACAAGACCTTCCTGATCAAGAAGAAGCTGGCGAAGAAGATGAGGCAGAACAGGCCCATCCCTCACTGGATCCGTATGAGAACCGACAATACCATCAGGTATGCGTATGCTTACATGTTTGTATATGTGTACTGAGTGTTGGTTTTGGATTTCTAGAAATGTGAGTTTTAGTTTATACTGATTTTTTTTTTGTTCTTGTTCAGGTACAATGCTAAGCGCAGGCACTGGCGTCGCACCAAGCTAGGTTTTTGAGGTGGAAGAGTTAGTTTAAGCTCTTATTTTCTTTAAGTTTGATTCTGAAGGATCTGGAGGAGGTTTACGTTTTGCAACTTTTAAAGGAGTTTCTTATATGTGATTTTAGTGATATTTGCTGTTTAATTTTGAGCTCATTTTGATACTTCAAATGATGGTTTGGATCTTGTTCTAGTTTAATGTGATATTCTCTTGTGTTTATGCTGTTTATGCATTTTGCTGTGGAATTGATTTAGAAGTTTAGTTGTTTGAGGTCCAATGTTATTTGCATGGGGTAAGATAAGTATATTATTCGTTAGTGCTATATGATTTACCTTGGTTGTTTGATTGTATTCTGCTGTGATAACTTTTGTTTGGATTTCCAAATGGTTTAAATTGAATTTTGCTGGCATTACATGTAGATTAGGATGTTGTGCATTTAGGGAAAACCTTTTCTTGACTTGTGGAGAAGATGGAATGTAGTTTCCTAATGGAGTTAGAAATAGCGCTTATTGGATGCGTTGACATGCTTTGATGGCATGGTGTTATACTGGAGGTTTTTGTTGTGAATCAGATGTACAAGTGTTTTAAAAGGTAAGCTTGGAGAGTAGATGTTTGACAACTGGATGAGTTGCAGAACTTCATTTCTAGTTAGGAATTGGGTTCAAGTGGTGTTCAATAATCTAAGATGTTTTAGAGGGTGAATGTATGATTTACTAGCAGAAATATATAAGCTTGGATGGGGGAAAGGCTTCCTAATCTATAAAACCTGTTGGACTTAATTGATCCTAGAAGTTAATGTGTAATGGTACTTGGCCATTTACTAGGAAGGCTATTCAGTGAATTTGTGCTTTATAATGAGCACTGGGAGGTACAATATATGTTGTCAAATAACAAGTTCAGTAACCAAATATAATGAACATTGGAAGGCACAATATATGTTGTCAAATAACAAGTTCAGTAACCAAATAGGGAGTACTTGTTTTTGTTTGTAAAGGTGGATTTCTCAAGGATTAATATTCATGTATGCATAAATTGTGGATAATTGAAATATTTCTGGCATTTATATTTATGTGAGGAAGTTTAGGTATGTTGATGGAAAAGGGACCTGGTAGGCTGAATTTTTAGCTATAAAATATTCTTTTTTAAAGTAATGAGGTTGGATGGTTTGTGAAATGATTGGAACTATTTGGAGGGATTGCATTGTCGTTGTTCGCACAATGAACCCAAGATATGGGATTCTGCAGGAAATAAGTTATGTGCATTTGAACCATTGCGTACTGGTTATAGCTGTAGGCATGCTCTTTTGTCTGAGGAGATGTTGCACCTCCGCTGATACCATATTCAAACTAAACTAGGATAGTAGCTAGTTGCTGCTGCGGTGGAGATATAAGAAATTTTTAAGTTTTGGCTTGAGCACTTCGTCTTCAACTACTTTCAGGACAGTGGAGGAAATATGGAACATGTTTACTACTGTCTATTGTAAGTAGTTGTAGCTGTAATGTTAAAATTTTGACATTTGGGCAGGTAGTTCTTCTTCCTATTCAAGTTATATGGATGGAAGAGATGATATCAAATTAATTACTCCCTTCAATTTTAAGTGTCATTTTTAAAAATTTAGGGAACGTTTATGATTATTTTTCAATATTATCTTTATCTTGTAAATATAACCATATTTTTTTCTTTCATCTTTTATTTCTTATTTTTTTTAGCCAATAATTTTCTTAATTTTTATGTCAATTTTAAAAGATACTTGAAATGGAGCTATTGGTAGGTACTGTTAACATGCAAACCTAAATATAAAACAGATTTTCAATGATCACTGCTGGAAGCCTGGAAGTAAGATTATGACTCTTTGCCAAGTATTTTACAACCCACGAGATAAGGTAAACTTGCTTATAGGTTAACTAGAATCAAAGAAAAAAATGATAAAGTCTAGGTATTTGATAAGATCATGGTAGACATTGGATTTTTCGCATATGGAATTGGGTCTAATGACAATGGTTAAAGATAGACCCTTGATTGCGGAGAAAGTAATGAAAAATAATTAACCAACCAGATTGATTCCAAAACCCCAAAATTCAAAAGTGAACTAAGAGCATTCTCTGAATTTTACTCTCTATTACATTAAAAAATGTTCATTTTTTATTTTAATTTGTTTTGAAAATTGTGGACATTCTAATAATATTTTTTATCTTATTTTTTATTTTAATTTTTATTAATAAAGTTATCTAAAAAAAGGAAATATAGAGAAAAGAACAAAAGAGAGGAAAAATATAATAAAATATTATTTAGAAGCTTCTAGAGGCTTTTAAATCTAATGAAAAAGAATATAAATTATAGGGAATGAAATACGTAAAGATAAATATAATGTTTGAAGACATAAGAGTTACTAAATATAGGTAAAAAGAAAAATAAGGAGATTGTTGGAGATCAAGTCTTATATTCTGAATCCAGGTCCATGGAGTATTATGGACTAAAAAGTCTAGACATGTACAAAGCCCAAAAAATACACTAGTTTTTTTTTTTTTAAATTCGATAAATAGCGTTAACCACTCATGAAGCATGTTTCCTTGCCAAACAAAATTTGACTTCTCATTAGCCCTAACACCAGCATAATTTTTATCTTTATTTCAACTCCAAATTGTAACTTCCAGCTACTCTCCAAAAACTTTAAATCGTAACTCTCCAAAAACCCAAACTGTTAACTTTGCTGTTGTCATTCACGCTTCCAGTCATTATCGCGATTTCCTTGGCTAAGTTCTACAACAATTGTAATTTATGTACCTTTTTTTTTATCATATTTTCTTCAAATCTTATAAATAAGGAATCCATTTTGTTTGTTTTGCGTTTGAATTACTTATTTTTAGTTTCTTTGATTATAAATCTAAATTTTTATTGTTATTTCGTTTGATTATTGATGTTTCAATTTTTGTGATCTTTCAAAGTATATATTCATTAGTTTATAAAGAAACTTTCATTAATTGTAAAATGAACGTTCATTAGGAATAAATCAAATATTTATTACTTTATTAATAAAATGTAATAAAATGTTCATTAGTTTTTTAAAGAAATTGATTACTAACAAACTGTAGATTTATTAGTACTGTAGTAAAACTTTATTAATTTATTAGTAAGTGTTGATTTTGTTTTAAAAGTTATAGGTTTATCAATAAGATTTATTATTTTATTGAAAAAAATTCATTTTTTATAAACTGTTAGTTTATTAATATTGTTTTAAAGGTTCATCACCAAATGTTCATTAGAGTAAAAATTTCATTATTTTATTCATAAAGGTTCATATGTTATAAACTATGTGTTTATTAGTAATGAAGTAATGGTTCATTACTTTATTAATAAATGTTCATTTGTTCACTGTATGTTCATTACATATAAACTATAGTTTCATCTAGTTTCGGCAATTTTGTTTTTCTTTGCTCTGTGATATATATTCATTACTTAATTAATAAAAGTTTATTAGTTAATAAGCAAAGATTCATTACTTATGAACTATAAGTTCAAACTCAAATGCTCATTTTCATTACTTATTTTATATGTGAATCAGGATAAAGACAAAAAATGACAAGAAACAAAGCATGTGTCGGGAATCTCGAAAAACTTGAGTAATAGCAGTAGTTATAGCTACAGATTGCTCCGTTATTATAATATGCGTATATCTACCTCCCACTGATCTCAAAAAAGTATTAAAGAACCACACAAAAGATTATATTCTCTCATTTAACAAAAATCTAAAATCCAAACATTACATTCATGCAATGATGGTTGATATCTACAAATTAAAATACAAAATAATAATATGAATCCATTAAATTAAATACAGCAATAATGAAAACTTACAGTTGCCTAATAATGAAACTACATTTTACAATAAATGAATTTTTATTAGTATGTTTAATGAACATATAATTTATAACAAATAAATTTTTCCAAATGAAGAAATGAACCTATGGCTTGAAATAAAATAAACATTTATCATTAAACTAATGAATGTTTAATGCACTACAAATGAACCTTTATTAATAAACGAATGAACCTTTAATTGTTTTCCTAATGAACCTATAGTATATAAAAAATGAACTTGTGTCAATAAACCAATAAGCATACCTACAAACGAACCATAGATCATATCATATCTATTAGTGTGATACGTAATATTATGCACTAAAAGATCCTCGAAAAGCTCATAATCTTGCTTCATCCGCGAATCTTTCCAAAAAAAGCTACACAATCTTACATCACATTCAACTTCAAAATAAAAAAAAAGTCCTCATTTGATTGCCTTCGCCTAAAAATCTCAATCAAAAAATTTGAATTGCTTCCATCTAATTTCTTCAAATTTTCCAAAGCTAGTTGATTATAAGCATTCCTAGGAACAAAACCAACAAATGGAGAACTACTAGATTGCTTTTTAAGCAATTTAATTCCATCAAACATCGCAACCCCACTCTCCTTCAAATGCTCAAGATAAACAAGTTGGTTTTTTTATCACCATCCTATGCGAACGAAGAAGGTGTGTTTTGCTTGATCCAACTGATTCATGATTGTGATCATTTTCATGTGGAGTCATGGTCCAAACCCCATTTTCATCCACATCAAATTGTATGAAAGCTTTACAACCACATCGAACATCAAGCTTTACATAATACTGATTTACTTTTGCCACATTTTCTTTCTCTCTAGCCTTTGAGCAACAAAACATTTTTATTGACACTGTTTTGCTGCCATCTTTATACCTTTGCTTACTCTTACTAACACTAAAACTCATTCTAAAAGCATAATCATTATATAAATCATGTCTCTTTAACAGACTTTATAGATACACCCAATATATAATCACTACTAGAAGCAGCTACAATAGAATTATGATAAAAAAAAACATAAATAAAAATCATAAACAAAAAAAAAACATAATGAACCTATATCCTATTTAAAATGAACTTATATGTTATAACAAATCAACCTCCATGTTTAAAGTAATGAACCTGTAATTTAACTAATGAACCAGCTCTAAAAACCATAATTAACCTTTATTAATAAGTTAGTGAACCTTTAGCATATTCCTAATGAACCTATGCTTAACTAAGAATCAACCTATAGTTCACAATAAAAAACCCTTTATTAATTAAATAATGAACTTTTACATTATTACTAATAAACCTTAATTTTATTCTAAATGAACATTTTCATTATCTCTAGTGAACCTTTGTTAATAAAATAATGAACCTTTTACATTATTACCAATTAACCTTTATAGATTAAAACTAATGAAACTCTACACACTGAACCAATCAATGTCATATCAACTTCATAAAATTACTATACACAACAAAAATAAAAACAACAACAACAGCAGAACTACAAAAGAATCACAATAACAAATCATATTTGCACCAAATATAAACAACCACCTAAAACAACTTTGTAAACCAACATAAACAGCAAAATTTCAAATTAAGAATCACAACAAAATTTACTTGCATTTAAAGAAACAGCCACAATCAAGCTTTCACAACCTGTATCCATGGAATCCTATTCACATTAAAACAAAACACAACAACAAATCCAAAATCGCATTAGAAACAAATAAGATCCAAAATCGCAACACCTACAATTCTCCCTTTATCATGCCAAAATCCAAAATCACAACACCAAAAGCCAAAATCACATCAGAAAAGGAAGAAAATAGATAGAATGAAGAACAAACAATAAACTAAGTCTAAACAACAAAAAATCGCATCAAAAAAAGGAAACAAGCATAATAGAAAGAAAACCATAACAACAAAACATAGTTGTCTGCCATTAATTTCAAAAAATTAAAACACTTTTCACACATGTAACCTGGGCCCTAGGTCCATAAAGCATCCTGGATCCGGATCCAAGATTAAATTTGTAGTTAGGGATGCTTTAAAAGACCCAAAATGCTAAAAATCGATTGATGTACATGTGAATATCCCCTACATCCGCAGGGATGTTTCTTGAAATTCAGAGTTCCAACGTTTTGCACTCTCTTCTGACTCCTATTTTCAAACCTACATTTGCGTAAACATTACAATATTTGTACGGACATTACCACCAATTCCCAGACAGTTGTGCATTTAGGCAAATCCTTCTTTTGATTTGTGGAGAATATGGAAAGTCATTGCCTAATGTGCTCAATAATGTGCTTGTTTTTTGTTGTATAGGTGGAATAAAGCTCAAGAATTAATAACTTCTAAAGATTAAGGGAAAATAGTTTCATGCATGAGAGAGAGAGAGAGAGAGAGAGAGAGAGAGAGTGAATAATGAATTGAGACTGATTTTGGGGCTAATTGCATAAATGGTACAAAATCTTTTCATTTTGTTACAATTTGGTACCAAATCTTTCATAAATATTACAATTTGGTATCAATCTTCAATTTTTGATACCAAAAAGATGACGTGGCATGCCAAGTCACTCTATTTTTCCTATAAGATTTATTTCCTTATAAAAACACACTCAAAAGAGCGACGTTTTTAAAAAATTAAAGAAAAATTGAAAATTGAAGATTGACGTACCAAACATTTGGAATCATTGTCGTTATGAGTCTGTTTTTATGAGGAAATAAATTTGATGTGGATAATAGAATAATGAGACATGTCATGTCATATTTTAGGTACCGAAAATTAAAGATTGATACCAAATTACAATATTTACGAAAGATTTTATACCAATTTATAACAATTAAAAGATTTGATACCAAATTGTAACAAATGGAGAAAGTTTGGTATCATTTATGCAGCTAACCCCTGATTTTGTGATGGATGGGCAATTGGTTTTCTACTCAAGTTTGAAGCCCAGTTTTTTTTAAAAAAATATATTATATGTGTACTTTCATTAGTTGATTTATATAAATTCCATTTAAGCAAGTGCTTTTTTTTTTTTTTTAATTTTTCAACTCAATTTACCCAAAATAAATGGGTGTGCTTCATATTCATACACATCAATGTCGATTCATGTATTTATAAACATTAATTTTTTTATTAACGTGTCTTACATGTGATTATTAGATATTTGATTCGTCATTTGATTTTTATATAATTTTTTTATTTTTTTATTAATTTGTTTTATCTTATTATGATATTTTATTCATAATGAAATATAAAAGTGTATATTTATCTCAAATTCCTTCAAATTACTGATTTGTCCATTATTAATAGTCATATATAAAATAGATATAGTAAGTATTTTACTGTTCTAATAATAATAAATTATATATGGTGAATTATTGTGATGAATTTATAAGTTTATTGATTAAAATTTAATTGTTTATCATTTTGAACTTGGTTGTTCATGATTCTAAATTTAATTGTTTATCGTTTTAAACTTAATTGTTCATTGCATGTTCACTATTTATAAGTTTAATATTTATATTTTGATTGTTTATCATTTTGAAATTGATTGTTCATGGTCTTAAACATGATTGTTTATCATTTTTAATTAACTTAAAAATTTATAAATAATTTAATAAGTAGTAAAAAGTAATAAAAAAATATGTTATAAATAATGAATATATAATGAACTTAAAAATATAAAATAATTTATATTTTGATTGTTTACCATTTTGAAATTGATTGTTCATGATCTTGAATATGATTGTTTATCATTTTGAATTTGATTATTTATTATATGTTTATTATTTATAACACATTTTTTTATTAGTTTTTACTACTTATTAAATTATTTATAAAATTTTAAGTTAATTAATTTAATAAATAACAAAATTATTAAAATAAAATAATTTAATACTTTAATATTTAGAATAATATAAATATTGTATAAAATAATATAAACATTATGTAAAGTAATGTAAAAATAAAATAATATAAATAATTTTTAAATAAAATAAAATAATTAACAAATATATCAAAACTAATATTTTTTTGTTCAAAACAATAATTAATAAATAATTAAAACACACATTAAAACACTAAATAATTAAGTTAATTAATTTAATAAGTAATAAATAAAACAAAATAATTTAATATTTTAATAGAAAAATATTTAAAATAATATAAATATTATATAAAATAATGTGAAAAAATAAAATAAAAAATAAATCAAATTAAAATAATACTTATATAAAGGTGATTGTTAATTATATTTTATTCTTATATCATACTATGTATAGAAAATCACACCAAATTATCCAACTCATTAATCATCTTACCCATTATGATTGTTAATTTATTTATCATAAACAAATTATTTTATTTATTATATTTGTTTACGGTGTCTTCATAATATTTTTTATTAAGTTATTTTTTCTTTATTTTTTATATTAGTTATCTATTTTTATATATATATATATATATATATATATATATATATATATATATATATATAAAACATAGTTATATAATTTTAATAGAATTGAACTTCTAATTAATGAATTATTAATACTATTCATTAATAAATTAAATTATTAAATGATAAAATTGATCTAATTAACTAATACAATCAGGTTGATTTTTTGATAAATTTGTCTGTCTCCCATATTTCTGCTTTTGTTTATAACTAAGAAATTATAATTTTTTAAATAATTTATAAGAATCGTAATCAGTATTTTGAAATTCATATTATATATTATGTGATTAACTTATAAATTTAGTTAATTTAATATATATATATATATATATTTCTCTTGATTAAAATTATTTTTATTTTCCTCAATTTTTAAATTTTTATAATATCTATTTTCAATCATCCATCTGCGATGTATATGATTTTTAATAATAATAATAATAATAATAATAATAATAATAATAATAATAATCTTATCCAACAAATTAATTTTGGTTACTTTTAATTATCATATAATTAAGTCACATTTAATTTTAATAATAATAATATTATCCAACAAATTAATTTTGGTTACTTTTAATTATCATGTAATTAAGTCACATTTAATTTAAATACCAATAGTTGTTAATTATATTTTATTCTTATATTATACTATATATAAAAAAATTATACCAAATTATCTGGCCCATTAATTATCTTGCTCATTATGGATGTTAATTTATTTTATATATACAAATTATATTCCTCATTATATTTTTTTTAATCAAGAAAGAATTATTAAGCTATAAAGAACAAAAATAGAATCTCTTCCTAGCAATTCATAATGTAATCAATCTTGATCGGGTTATTGGTTTCCCTAGTTTTTAAAAATTTTAACCTCCTCCATGTAAGTATATAGTCAACAAGGCAATTTAAGTGTATAACTTATTTCTAAATATTTCACTTTTGTTAGTGATAGAAAAAATTGGATGCATATTGTTTCTAACTAGGAGTGAGCAAAACCAAACTGAACCAATCTCAATTATATCTAATTGGTTCGGTTATTTTGGTTCGGTTTTTAATATATTAATTAGTTTAACCAGTTCAGTTTAAAAAGTTACAAAACTGAAATAACCGAATCTATATTAAAAATATATTTTTTATACATATATATATATAATTAATATATATATATAATTTACTATATATTATAATATATTATATATTATTTAATTATATTGTATATTATATACAAAACTGAATTAACCGAATCTATTTTTTTCGATTCGATTCGATTTGTTTCGGTTCAGTTCGATCAATAAAATTTCAATATTTTGGCTTTCGACTTTTTTGGTTCGGTTCAGAACCGAATTGATCAATGCACACCCCTATTTCTAACCTCTTAAAGATCAATAGTCACCATTATATGGGATATAACACATTTTAAAATTTCTAATTTACATTTATGTATATTCTTATTCTTTGATCTTATATGCCTTGTTTGCTTCAAGCTTTAAATTCCTGAATAAGCAGAAATATATAGAGTCAGATTTTTGGACAGGATGTAGAGTTCATAATTTGTTAAAACAATAGCAATGATAGCTAAAATTCAGTTTGATATTGGCAATAGAACAGTAGCAATGGCTAAAATTCTGTTTTAATATTATATTTTATTATATTTTTATTAATTATTAATATTATTTTTTTGCTAACTTAATATTATTTAAAATATAAAATCGATTTTATATTATTTATAATGTAACCCTTTTAGTTTTATGAAAAATCAAACATAATAAATCTTATTTTAATTCTGTTGGCCATTGCATTTTAAAAATTGTATTTTGAACAATTTTTTTAATTTTAAAAATTATTTTTAGAGAAAAATATGCAAATAAATATTTATTAAATTTACCTTTTTTATATATAAAATATATTTATCTAGTCCTAATACAATTGGACATCTATTAATTATTATACTATTCACTAATAAATTAAATTATTAAATAACAAAATTAATTCAATTAACTAATATAATCAGATTGGTTTTTCAATAAATTTGTTTATCTCCCTCTTCTCACTTTTATATATAGTATGATAAGATATGATAGCACTGTTAAAATAACCCAATTGCTCTGTATTGATATACATCAATGCTGATTTTCATATCAATGCCAAATGGTTTTGTTAAGAATAAAATAAAATAGGAACTGAATGTTTGTGAAAAAGGGCCAATTGTCGATCATTTTGTCTATAGTGACATTGATCGAATAAGAAGAAAAAGTAATAAAAAAAATAGAAATAAATTACTATAAAGCTATGCGAATAAAAGGACAAATAGAAAAAAAAAATAGAATGCTTGTTTTATGCATTGATAGAATATATAACTGATGCATGCGATTTATTATTATTATTAAAAATAAAAGTTGTTCATTTTATTTTATTTTTTTTGCTAGTTAGAAGGTTTAGTAGGTCGTAGGTTATATAATAATGATAGTTATCAATTTGAACTCATTATAAAGGTGATAAACTCTTAATAATATTAGTAAATAGTAGTAAAAAAACTCGAACTCGAGACATTTCTCAAATTTTACAAGCGAAAATTCTAATCGGATCACCTTTTGATTGGCAACTATGTATTTTAATTAACTTCATAAAAAATAAAATTTAAAATATAAGAAAAAATAGGACCATGGAAAAAAAATGGATAAATTACACCAGCAGTATTCTAATTATATAAATCGTAACAATTCAGTACCTCATTGATTTGTGGATATTATAGCTAATTTTATTTTTATTAAAATTTATCCGATATGGATATTCTATATCACATTTATATTAGGGAGACTAACAGTTAAAGATGGAAGTACTATTTAGTTACAAAATAAAAATTGATGTACTTTTATGTTACAAATAATTTTTGAAGTAGAGTCGTGATTTATATAATTTGAATACTTTTGTTTTACAAATAATCTTTGAGATACTGAATTATTACGAGTTATACAATTCGAGTACCGTAAGTGTAATTTACCAAAAAAAAATACTTATAATCGAATACAATCAATGTAAGATGGACATAGAGTTTGGGAATCAATCAATGCAACGAGTATAACAATGAAATCTGGCAATGAAGAAAGATATCCTAAAATTGATTGTGGTAAGAAATGATTACCACCACAAGGCCGTAGAGTTTGGGAAGCCACAAAAGGAAAACAAATTACACCAATCCTTGTTCGATTAGTTAGTTAAAGTTGGTTAAAAAGCTTACAACCTATCAACAATGGACTGCCTGCTATTTTCCTCAAGACACAGCAAATCTCATTCCTTTGCTTCCATATCCGTTTTGTATCTTATAGTAGGCCAAATGGGGGATGAAGAAGCTTAATAGAGCAACATATTCTAAGCCTTCCCCTTAATTAAAGAGCAGGTTTTGAGAGTTCTTAATTGTCTGTTCTTGTTGATTGATTTTTTCTTTTGATCATGGTTGACATATCTCCGGAGGAGATTAAGAATGAGAATGTTGATCTTGTGAGTCCTTTTGCTTGGAATTGGATGATTTAATAGAATTAAAAATCTTACTTTTATATTGTTAGACAGATGGTGTACCAAGAATAGGAATTGAATTGGTAGCAAATAGAAATTTTCGGCGTAATGAATTTTTTTGAATATTTGAGCAATGAGGAAAAGTAAATGCGGAATAGTGAGGAAGTAAGAGAAGAAAGACACAAGACTTATAGAGGTTCGGGTGTCAATAAACTCTAGTCCTCTCCCCAACCACAATTAGAAATTCTACTATCTCAACTAAAGATACAAAAGAGTTTCCTAACTAACTCACAACTAGAGAGTTTTCCTAACTCACCTACAACTAAGTATTTTTTTAAGGTTCACACAAAATTCAAATTTCTTGTATTTTACTGGCTTACACAACAACCAAATCCTTGTATTTTGAACAGGCTCACATAACTCAAACAAGAGTTTTCCTCATTGGGCTCACTCTTACAACCTATACCCAATTGTTTAAGGTTAACACTTAAGCATTTTCACAAAATCAGTTAGAAAATAAATTTATAAGAGTTTTGGCATACTTAAAATAAAATTCTTATGTTCTAAGGCTTTTTGAAGGCCTATTTATAATATTTACCTTCGAATTAGCTGTTACAAATAAATGTCAAACTCTTTCTAACGTCTTCTTGCACAAACATTAAAAGTTATCTAACAGAGACAGTTTTCCGATTGGAATATATGAATTTCTCGGTCGGAAAATTCATATATCCGTTGGAGCCTTACACGTGGTAGCCTTGGATTTGTCATTTTTTTAATGGCCCAATAACGACTAGTCTCAGTCAAATTTTCCGGTCGGAACAAAAGTTTTTTGGTCATGAAAACATGTTTCCCAATCAGGAAACTACATTTTCCAATCGGGACAACTTTCTGGTACTTTTTACTTGAAGCTTGGAATGTTGGAATTGAGCACTTTTTGAAGCGAAAACGTTTTTCCTGAGAAAGAAACTGTCCTTCAATATTTGACCGATTTGTTCATAAGCAAATCAAATCCAATTAACTTGAAACTTTGTACACTATCAAAACAACACTAGATGAAGATATTAGTAATATTTAATTTGATTGTTAAGATCAAAATAGAGATGACTCGCCCTAAGGTCAACATATATAATTAATGAGATTGTTTGTGCATATGTTTGGTGTTTTTTGTAGGAGAGGATCCTTGTTGAAGAAGTGTTTTAGTAGCTGAAATATACAAAAGAAGGGTTGATAACAGCAGAAGGTGAGAAGAGACTTTCAATCTTTGGTCCCAATAAGCTTGAGGAGAAAAGGAGAGCAAAATTCTCAAGTTTTTGGGTTTCATGTGGAATCCTCTACCATGGGTTATGGAATCAACTACTATTATGGCCATTGTTTTGGCTAATGGAGGAGGAAAGCCATTAGATTGGCAAGATTTTATTGGTATCATTGTGTTGCTCCTCATTAACTCAACCATCAGCTTCATTGAGGAAAACAATTCTGCTGCTACTCTTATGGCTGGCCTTGCCCCTAAAACCAAGGTAATTACATCAATTAAATTAAATACCTTAAATAATTATTATGTAGAAACAATTAATGTGGTTCAGTCTAATCAGAGTGTCTCCCTTTATAGGTACTGAGGGATGGAAAATGGTCACAGCAAGATGGAGAAATCTTGGTTCCAGGAGATATGATTAGCATCAAATTGGGTGACATTATCCCAGCTGATGCTCGTTTAATGGACGGTGATCCACTCAAGATTGATTAGTCTGCTCTTACCGGTGAGTCTCTTCCCGTCACGAAGCATCCCGATGATGAGGTTTTCTCAGGCTCAACTTGCAAACAAAGAGAGATAGAGACTGTTGTTATTGCTACTAGTGTTCATACCTTTTTTGGAAAGGCAGCTCACCTTGTTGACAACACCAATAATGTTGGCTATTTTCAGAAGGTATATATATTTCATTTTCCTTTATTTATTCTATCACAAAATAATCTACATTTGATCACTTGTATAATTAGTTTCCTAATCCATTGATTAGGTCTTGACAACTATTGGTAACTTCTGTATTTGCTCAATAGCAGTGGGTATGGTGATTGAAATTGTAATCATATACCCAATCCAGGAGAGGAAATATAGAGATGGTATTGACAACTTATTGGTACTTCTCATTAGAGGTATCCCAATTGCAATGCCTACTATATTATCAGTGACAATGGCTATTGGGTCTCACCACCTCTCTCAACAAGGTGCCATTACTAAGAGGATGACTGCCATTGAAGAAACGGGATGGATGTCCTTTGTAGTGACAAAATTGGGACACTCACCTTTAACAAGCTGACTATTGATAAAAGCCTCAGAGGTTGGTAATGTAATTTATAGTGATATAGTGTTTTCTGATTTTATGAGCTTCAAGTTTAGTACTTATTGTGAATTATATTTATTGGTGGTTGCAGGTATTCGCCAATGGTGTCGACAAGGATACTGTTGTATTACTAGGTGCTAAGACTTCCAGAACTGAAAACCAGGATGCCATTGATGCTTCAATTGTCGGTATGTTGAGTGACCCTAAAGAGGTATGCATTTTATCCTCTTCTTATGAATCTTGTTAGCTTAATTCTCATGTGTATCATGGAATGGTTAAATGTGAAAGTTGTTTTTGCATTCTAGCAAACTTTTTATAGGCAATAGCAGGACTTACTGAGGTCCATTTCTTACCCTTCAACCCTGTGGACAAGCGCATAACAATCACTTATACAGACAACTTTGGAGAGTGGCACAGATGTAGCAAAGGGGCACCTGAGTAGGTTTTCTAGTATTTTGAATCTAAAAGCATACACTTACTAAGACAACACTAAGATTTTATAATTTCACTATTTTTTAATGCTAGATTATTGACCTTTGTCAACTCCAAGAGGAGATTGGAAAAAAGGCTTATGAAGTCATTAACTGCTTTGCTGACAGTGGCCTTCGTTCACTTACCATTGCTTGTTAGGTAGATTAGTCTAATAATATAACTTCATGTCATTTGACACAGATGAAAAAGTTTTTTACAATATGCATCTAATGGGGATTTTAATGGCTAAAACAAATCAAATTCACCTTAAGATAATGACAAACATATTCTTCTTTTATGACTATTAATCATATAATGAGTTATATTACCTTCCTTACTGTTATAATTGAATCATATTGTGCATTTTCTTTTTGATGTCAATAGATAATCCCAAAGAAGACCAAGGAAAGTCCTAGAGAATTGTAGGAGTTTGTCGGTCTATTGCCTCTTATTGACCCCTCCCCCCCCCAAGGCATGACAATGCAGAGACAATTCGTCGAGCCCTTGACCTTGGTGTCAATGTTAAGATGATAACAGGTGACCAGCTTACTATTGGCAAAGAGACTGGCAGAAAGCTTTGATTAGGCACTAATATGCATCCTTCATCCTCCCTTCTCGGTGGCAGCAAGGATAAATCAATTGCTAGCATTCCTATGGACGAGTTAATTGAAAAGCCTGATGGATTTGCAAGAGTTTTTCTAGGTAATGGAATCTCCAATATAGCTATATTGAATTTAATAATTATAATAATGATAACAAATATGAAATCTTTTGGGGTATGCAGAGCACAAGTATGAGATAGTTAAGAAGCTACAAGAGAGGAAGCACATTTATGGTATGACAGGAGATGGTGTGAATGATGCACCTGCGCTGAAGAAGGCAGACATTAGTATTGCTGTGGAAGATGCAATAGATGCTGCAAGGGGTACCTTGAACATTGTTTTGACAGAACCATGATTAAGTGGATTGTTAGTGTTGTCTTGACTAGCAGAGCCGTCTTTTAGAGAATGAAGAACTACATAATCTATGTTGTTTCCATTACAATCCATATAGTGATGAGATTTATGCTTGTCGTACTTATCTGGGAATTCTATTTCTCACCATTCATGGTCTTGATCATCGCCATCCTCAATAATGGAACAATTATGACCATCTCCAAGGATAGAGTCAAGCCATCTCCTATGCTTGACTCTTAGAAATTGAAGGAAATCTTTGCCACTGGAATTATCCATAGAACCTACCAAACAATCATGACTGTGATCTTCTTCTATCTTGCTCATGATACTGAATTCTTTCCAATACATAAATCCATCAATGAGCTTCTTAAAATTGTACCAAAAAATAAATACTATAAACATAAAATATTTTTAGGAAAAATTTGGAGTAAGGACAATCAGAGATGAACATGCTGAACTTATAGCAGCTCTTTATCTTCAAGTGAGCATTATAAGTCAAGCACTAATCTTCATTACGCGGTCAAGGAGCTGGTCCTATATCGAATGACCTGGTTTGTTGCTCATTAGTGCCTTCGTTGTAGCACAACTGGTCAATATATCATTTGGTTTGATCTTTAACTTGAGTGCTTTTCTTCTTCATCAATTGATATGAACTAAAGTTGGATAATTTTGTGTAACAAAGCTGGCCATAGTTATTGTTGTATATGCAAACTGGAGCTCTGTGAAAATTAAAGGCATCGGATGCAGGAATAATCTAGCTTTACAACATTATAACCTATATCCCTCTAGATATCCTTAAGTTCATGATTCGTTATGCATTGAGTTGAAGGGCTAGGGATAACTTGCTTCAGAACAAGGTTTGCTAAAGAAAAAACAAAATCTTTGAGTTTCTATCTAAAAACAATTTTTTCTCTCATTTTCTTTTTGTGATCAAAACATAAACTACTTTCACAACCAAGAAAAATTATGGAGAGGGAGGGAGGGAAGCTCAATGGACACTTGCACAATGTACACTTCATGGCCTGCAAGTGTCTGATACTGATGAGGCAAGTCACCGAGAATTGGCTGAGCTTGCAGATTAGGCTAAGAGGCGTGTCGAGGAAGCTAAGTAAACTATCAAAACCACCTTCATTCCCATGATTATTTGCACACATTAACCATATTTGCCATCTTCTTTTGGTTCTATGAGATAATTCATTACTGTCATTACATATTTAGCGACGTTTTAAAGCATCATTAGTGGTATAATAAGCATCCTCATGTGTTGCTAAAAGTTACATCATTGTCTTTTCCATCAGTGACATTAATTATAATGGTGGTGCAGGTTGAGGGAGCTTCACACATTGAAAGGGCATATGGAATCAGTGGTGAAACTCAATAGTATTGACATAGACACCATTCGACAATAATATATGGTCTAGGGCATTAGAGGTACCGATCTAATGAAGCCGATTCTTTAGCAACTAAAATGGAGATGGAGGAAAATCTTTTAGGGAAAAACTATTCCAAAAGTGAAGAATTAATCTTATTTCCTATTACTATTTATTATAAGACACTTTTGGCTCTATTCTTTCATATTTTTTTCTCATTAATTAACAAAGGATGAGATTTATTGAAGCTGATTTAGATAGAGCTAATTAAAAAAAAATTATGAATTTCTATGAGATGATAATTTTGACAAGAGTCCTTTTATGATATACCTATTGTATATATAAGCAATTGTCATTTTGAACTGTTAGATCACCAACTTTTAATTTCTACTGTTGATTGAATTAATATGTTACCTGTTTAACTGGTAAATAAATTTACATTACTTTACCTGTAACCTGTTGACAGGTTATATCTCTCATTACCGCATCACTTACCCCTAATTAGTTTTACTCTCCTCCCAAAACCTCTTTCTTATTTCTTTCTCTTAGAAACCACTCACATCTTCCTATTACATACTTTTGTCTTCTAGCTATAGTTTTGATGGGAGAAACAAAATCAACAAATAACAAACTAAAGAATGGATTATCCCTCCTTCTCCTTGCAACCTTGAGGTTATGTATATTAGCCTTAGGGAATAACATCAAAAGCTCAAGAATGAGATCAAGGAACATCTGAAAAGACAAATTTGTGATTCTGAAAAGCAGTACGTGAGAGATATGATTCTTGAAAAAATTTTCAATCTGAAGATTTATGATACATTTCTGGAGGATGTTTAGGCAACACCACCTATTGTTATGGTTTTAGACACTGGCTCTGAAATTCAAGTGCTAAGCATTGCATGGCTAACAACTTTTGATTATGATTAACAAAAGCCAATCTTATTAAATAAATAAAAGTTTAAGTTTCCACATTTTCTCTGCTATGTTAATTAATGGAAGTGTTTGATTATAATTAATCTATATTATGCTTATCAAGTTCGATGGTTTCATACATTTTGAGTTAAAATAATAAAATATAAAACAAAATGAACTTCATTACTATTTATATAAGACTATGTTTAACATATCAGAATGGAACTAAAATTTGCTTTCTTATATGAAGAACTTCATAGTCATTAATGGACCAACTTATTGAACTTGAAAGTAAAGTTCAACACGTGCACAAGGGTGAATTACACTCACGATAGCCAAACTTGTTAACTTGTAACAACACTATACTTAAAGTATTATTCGTAACAATAAAGCGTTTTATTTATTATTTTATAACACAAATCTAATTATGTCTACAATTATTAAATAGAGTAACAAAATGGGTGATATGACATTTCCATGTCTGATATTAATTATAAACAATTTCCACCTAATATGACACAAGCAAAAAAAAAAAAAGGAAAAGAATGATGTGTAAAATGAAGACCCCACCACTACTAATTAAAAAAAAAACCAACACTTTTCAACCTGAAAAGTTTCTATTTGCAAACCCTAGAGCTGATTCTTCTTTTTTCTATTAATATGAGAACTTTTCTTCTAGCCAAAACCCTAACTCATTTATTCTCTAACTCAAAACCTAGTTCATTTCTTCTATCTCATAGATCGGGAAGACTAAAATTTTCTCATCTTTGTACTTAGTGTGAACCATTATCATGGCTAATAATATGGAACAATACTGTGGAATTGAAGTGAATCATGATGTAACTTACCGTTGTGGAGTTAGAGCTAGAATGTGGCTCTCATGGAGCGAAAAGAACTTGGGGAGAAGGTTTTTTGGGTGCAGTAATGCACAAGTATATATATATATATATATATTTTAAGGTTTGAAACTGAAAATTTCTAATATCCCTCTTTGTTGCAAAATAGATGCCTGTCTCAGTACCATGTTGAGTTTTTTTTTTTTTTTAACTTTTTTGCAAAATAATCTTGTTTTTTTTTTTCAACAAGGAAAATCACTGCTCTTTCTTCAAATGGCTCAATGAGCAATATAGTCCCTTACCAGATGCTTTTATATTTGAAGAGAATGGAGAGTAACCTGAGCGCTAAGGTGTTTCGCCTAAAATCTATGCTTAAGCAATAAAGTGTATGTGATTTTATTGAGCTAGAGAATGAACTACATGCTATGAAGCTAAAGTTGAAACTATTGGTTAAGGGTGAGAGTGGGTTTCACTGGATGAAGAAGAGATACCAAGTGTTACAGTATATTTTTGTTGTTTATGTTGTTGTGACAATAGCTATTATTGTTGGAAAATTGTTTGCTCTCATTTAACAAAGTAAATTGTACTTTTATTGAATTGACTTTGAATTAGGATGACATCTATAGGTTTGAACATCAATCTTAGGTTGACATTCTATGTATTAGATCAAAGTTATTATATGCATTTTATGTAATTTGGTGTTGGAGTTGTTTTTGTGTAAATGGTCAATGTGTGAATGCTTTATAAATCATAAAAAAGGAATTCAAGATTGCAAATAGTGATGTAAATGAAAATTGGAGTACCATAGGTGAAACAATTTATTAAATAGACTGTAGCTAGGTTATAATGATGTAAATGAAAATTGGCAAAATAATGATTGATCTACGACCTTCAAATTAATTCCTAATATAATTGACCTATCAAAGTATCTACAATCACCGAGAGGGGGGGGGGGGGATGAATTGGTGAGAAATTAAAAATTTGGACTCACAAGATAGTAAAAGAAGAGGAGAGATTGAGACACGAATTTTATAGAGGTTCGGGTGTTAACTAACCCTACTCCTCTCCCCAACTTAGATTGGGTATTCACTAATCTAATCACTTATATTATAATCTTTGGAGTTTTAACAAGCTCACTCCCAACTAGGTGTTTTATCAAGGCTAACACTCAATCCAAATTTCCCTTGTGTTTTGTGGCTCACACAACAACCAATTCCTTCTAATTTGGCTCACACTACCCAATTACAAGACAACCAGAGTGTTTTAAGATTAACACTTGAACCCTTATACAAAAACAATTAATGAAAGGATTTGAGAAAATAAATTGCAATGGCTTTGGCACTTGTTAAGTTGTTGGATCTTATTAAATGGACTTTTTGTAAGGTATTTATACTGATTACCTACCAATTAGTCATTACAAAGTAGTGTCATAACTCTTTCTAGCATTTTCTTACAAGTGCATTAAATGTAGTTTGCAGAGAGAGGTGTTCTGGTCGGGAACCATGCTTTCCCGATCGGGAAATACCTAATTGTAATACGTGGCAGCTTTTGGTTGGCTAAAAACCCCAACAGCTAGTTTTCATTCAATTGTCCCGATCAGGATTTGCCCGATGATGCCATTGCCAAGAACTTGGGTCTTCTTAGCTTTCAATGAGTCTTGATCAGGACTACCATTCTCGATCGGGACCGAAGTTAGTTTGACTAAGAGTGTTTTGACTTTCTGATGATGTGGCACATTTTGGTGGTGTCTCCTCTTCAACGGTCACATCTTTTTGAATGTCTTGCTCAGATTGCACCCTTTCCCAGTCGGAAAACTAAGTGTCCTAGTCAAGACATACCATGTTCCGGTCGGCTTTTACTATTGGAACTTTTGGCTTAACATCCTACAGAGTTTCCCGGTCTGGACACTTGCTGTGCTTGGTCTGTACTACAGTCCCGGTAGCTTTTGCTACTGGAACTTTGAGGCACTTAGAGACAATGTTTTCCTGGTCTGGACATGTCGCTTCCCGATCTGGACTTGTATCCCGATCGGGAGTTACATGTCTCCATGAAATTCTTGAGTTGTTCCATGAGGAAACCTTAACCAAATGTGCTGAAACTTTGAACATTATCAAAACAACAATTAACAAGAATGTTAGTAATAATTAATTTGATTGTCAAGATCAGAATAGAGAGCAATCACCCTATGGTTAACAATCTCCCCCTTTTTGATTTTGACAATCAAACTAGGCAAAAATATTAAATTGATAGTTCTATAATCAAATTAACACATTAAGTAATATGTATTCAAAGTTTCATGTCATTTGAAGATGCAAAACATATTAATAAGCAAAAGTAAAAAAAGTCAACATTAAAAAACATGAGATATTTAGAAGACAAAGAAAAAAGTACATAATGAGTTAAAGAAAGTACATAATCATGGATAAAAAGAAAAAAGTAAAAGACAAATTCTAAACTAATCAACTCCTTCTTTATCATTACCCTCCTCTTCATCTCCACGATCTTCTTCTTCTTCCTCATCACCTTGCTCCCCTTCAAATGGTGGGGCTTATTCAGAGCTATGGGTACACACATTCAAGTTAAGTTGCCTTTGCATGCTTTGATGTCAAGATGGAGATGTTGCATCATATCCTTCAAAGTGGTGAAGGATTGCATTTGAAAGTCATAAAGACTTTGCAACGTGAGTTGTTGAGGTTGAGGAGGTGGTGGTGGAGGTAGCATCTCTTATGCACTTGAACCTTCTCTTCCTATAGACAGTCTTGCCCTTTTTTTTGTTGTTTCTTGAGTGGCATTTTAGGCACCATGTTCCCCAAAGGTATAAAAGAAGGAGTCAATATCCTTGGAAGGTCATCCAATTGCCTTGCAATTCAAGAGATATTGAATATCCAAGAAGCTTGCATATTGAGAGCGAGAGGAAGTGAGAAGCGCACAATTTTCTTATGTCATTAGTTTGAGATGCCTTGTAAGAAAGGTAATTTGGGCATGGAGTGAAATTGTGCCCTTGGTGATAGATGTCATGGTCTGAAATTTGTCTAGGAGAAGATGGGTCATGTCTGTAGGTCTATTGTGAACCATGGCATAGATGTAGAAAAGGTCTTCATGGGTGACTTTCTCATTGCTTTCACTCCTTGCATTAATGTGAAGGTGATGAATCGATGGAGGACGAAGTGAGAGAGAGTCTTGATGTGCTTGGCATTTGATCTCTTGTCAAGCCTTGTTTCAAGAGAAATCTCTTTCCATACATCAAGAGGAGAGAGATGCATGGCTTGTGTGTTGATGAGGCCCTCCTTTGTGAA
>CATIWF010025006.1:0-10935 GCA_949630135.1 Balakata baccata
TTTTTTTTTCCTTTTTTGCTTTATAAGAAAAGAACCTTAGTGATTACTGCGTTTAGTTCAGTGGGTCATTGTTTTTTGAAGTATTGATTAAATGTACTATTATATAAGGTTGAATTTCTTTCGTTTTCTAGAGTGCCCAGATACCGCCATGTAATTTAGACATGCTTTAATATGAAGAGTAATTATGCATCGAGGATGATTACTGCTTAGAAATTCTTACAAACAATGGCTGCTGCCGACTGTTTGTTGCCTAAACACTTCAGAAATAATTGCTCATTGGATTGAATTTAGGCACAAAGGTGACAAATTCTAATGAATCAAAGATTGGGAATTTGGGATGTAACATCTAAGTTATGCATAACTTCTAATTGTTATTTATTATCACACATTTTAGCAATTGTTGGATCATTGTTGAAGTATCAAACTCTAAGGTATAAGATAATGCGTGCTTGGGATTTGATTGCAATATAAGAGAACTGTAGATGGGCAAT
The DNA here is from genome assembly GCA_949630135.1 of Balakata baccata. Taxonomy (NCBI): domain Eukaryota; kingdom Viridiplantae; phylum Streptophyta; class Magnoliopsida; order Malpighiales; family Euphorbiaceae; genus Balakata; species Balakata baccata. Next base: position 492 of record CATIWF010025006.1, read on the forward strand.
CATATTTGTTTTCTTTTGTTTGTTGTTTTTTTTTCTCCCATGTTTCTGATGCCAATACTTGTTCATTTTGCAGGAAACATCTTTGCTTTCGGGTTGTTCTTGTCGCCCATGTGAGTATTCCTCCGGAGTATTTTATACAATAAGGCATTATAACAACAGAATAGGGAGTTTATAATATAACTCATTGCATAACAAGCTTTTATGTTTCTTTCTCAAAACTTTCAGACCCACATTCAGGAGAATCATTAGAAACCAATTGACCGAACAATTCTCAGGATTGCCATATATATATTCACTCTTGAACTGTTTGATCAGCATGTGGTATGGTACACCCCTTGTATCCACCCATAATGTAATGGTTATGACAGTCAATTCATTTGGTGCAGCTTTTCAGTTGGTGTACATTATTCTCTTCATAGTATATGCCGATAAAGCCATGAAGGTGGTCAGCTGTCCCTTTATTCTAATTTGCTGACCAGTTTATACGGACTTTTAATGTTGTATGTTGTCATTCATTTTGATCATTCAATACAGATAAGGATGTTTGGATTGCTGCTGGCAGTTTTTGGCCTATTTGCAATCATACTTGTGGGGAGCTTGCAAATTACTGATACAAAGATTCGGTGGATTTCTGTTGGCTTTTTGAGCTGTGCATCTCTCATATCAATGTTTGCTTCCCCGTTGTTTATAATTGTAGGTCAATTTAATTCTTTTAACATTTTGTCATATTCTTAGGACATAATGTTTCTGTATATTATATAAATTCTAATGTTTTCTCATTAATCTTTATGTGTACTTTCAGAATTTGGTGATCCGAACAGCAAGTGTCGAGTTCATGCCTTTTTTTCTCTCTCTTTCCACTTTATTGATGAGCACCTCATTCTTTTTGTATGGAATCTTGAACACTGACGCCTTTGTATATGTAAGCTTCCTCTGACACATCTGCTCATAACCCTTTTGCTAATTTGCTTAAACTCAATTTGTTTGTGTGCATGCATAATGTTATAATGAACCTTGCCGCATGCAAATTGACATGAGCGAGATGAATTTCCATTTGCATGTGCTTGAATTATTGGATAGATAAATCATCACCTGACCTAAAAATATTATAGATAGCAACCTGATGAAATCTTTCCAAGCAATCTGTGGTTGTAGCAGAGAGCTTGGGCAGATAGGCTTAGGGACCCATCTAACAAATTGAGTTAAGGGAAATTCAACTCTCTTCAGATCAGAAGATGGACATGTACAATAGTTTAAGGAGATTTTAATTTCATTCTCCTTCTTTGTTTTGTACTGACTTATCCATAAATTCTGCTCTCTTTCACCCGAAGGCAAATGGTACACTCTACGTAATGGTTTTATTTGACAAAAGAATCCAATGACTTCTAATTCTTCGGTAGTAGCATATGTATTTATTGTGCATTTGAACTCTATTTTGCTAATTTATATTTGCATATATGCATATCTACCCACATGAAAATATGAAATTCTTGTTTGAATTTCAGGTCCCAAATGGCATAGGGTCTATTTTGGGAATCACTCAGCTGGGATTATACTTCTACTATAAAAATAAATCAATAAACGAATTCAGAGAACCCATGATATAGCATATGCCTTTATAGATATGCGGAGCAAAAAAAGAAGGTAGTTTTGTCTTAATGCTGGGTTCATCTGGAAATGTGATGTGTGATAATGTTTTTTCATAAACATAGTGAAAATTTATATTTTGGAATCCGGAGGAGTGCTGAGACAGCAGGATGCTTCAAAGGTGGCGTCTTATTCATTTCAACATTCAAAAACTTAGATCAAAACAAATTGTTATTTTACTTGCGAAGCACTTCAATGATTTATCTAGTTACAGGTTTGGTAATGTTCTAAAACTATTTGTCAATAGTTTTCTCCACCCATTATATGTAAGAACACTAAATTCTCTTAATGAAGAATTTTCTTGTGGAATGGCTTACATTTGTTACTTGTTCAGATAGGTAAGCATATGAAAATCAATTCTAATTCCTTGCTTGTGTTTATATTGTTAATTTTTATACAATATTTCCATTTTAGAGGTTGATACTTAAACAGAGTCGATCATTTTATTTGGCAAAAATAGGTAAGGAAAGACTTTTGATGTGAAATACAATTATATTCAAGGTATAGCTGAAAAAGATGAAACAAATAACACATCTGTAAGATGGTGACTGATTTATTTAATTAAGGGATTATCTCTAAGAAAATTTAGTTAAAATGGGACTTCATCTCACCTAATTACACATAAATTGGTTTATATAATGATGTGATGAAATAAGATGAATTAATTTGTCAAGCAATAGTATCTCACAAGTGGGATTGCAAGAGGTAAATATATCATTAATCTATTGAGACTTGTCATCATCACAGAGTATTTTGCTACCTACTAATTATACTTACTCAAAATGATGATTAGTCTGAAGAAGAAAATGCAAATTGAAGAACTAATTAAAACAAAAGGTTAAGTAAGCTATCATTCACATGTGGGTTCTTATTACAGAAAAATGGAAAAATATTTGTCTGCTGAAAACAGCACTCTCTTAATAAACTCAATTAAAGCAAATCCTTCAGTGTGGTTCTCATAACAGTGGCTGGTTTTTCCTGCAAGAAGCTTACAACTAAGAACATGCACTTAATAAGGAAAAAATAAATAAAGCACCAAATCCTCACCTGGTGAATGTTTTGCTTAGGTAATGATGAGAGAGAGTGATCAAGTGACCTGCCTGTTTCATCATAGAGAATAAGTCCACTGAACCTTGGGAGCTCACATTTCACACCCATAAGTATAGGCCTCTGCCAGACAGGAGATGAAGAGCTATGGGTTTCAAACCCAAGTAGAGGTGGTGATGGCAGTGGCAGCGGTGGTGGTGGTGGGGGAATATCTTTTGTGCACCTATTTGCTTGCACCAACAATCTCCTAAGTCTATCCCACGACCACCACCCATGACCAGCACAACCACATGTCTGGTGGTCTTCTTGATCCACCATTTCCATTTGTTTTCTTTGTTGTCGAGCTTTCCTTTTAAACATTGTTGCAGTGCATACACTAATTACAGCAAACACAGTGCATATAAGTAAGAGCAGAGCATCTTGTGTGGTTAACTTCAATTTGTCCTCTGCTTTCCATATTGCTTCCATGGCTTGCCTCGTCACTTAACACTGGTAAAATATTTGTGTACAGCTATATATATACACACACACGTTGGATCCACCGGTGGTTGGAGTTGCTCTTGCGTACAGCTTTCTTGTGTTTTTGTTACCGTTGTGAGCATATCACCGATTCAATACCATAATAAAAGCCTCTCTCACGAGGGGTCTCAAGCTGCCATAATTTTTATAGCCACTCATAAATAACTACGACTCTCAACTATATATATACTCTACAGTAACACATTACATAAATTAAGTGGTGCGACTCAAAAGAATTGCAACACAAAAATATGCTACTAAAAGAAGCCTAACTGCTAAGTGGTAAGCCTACATATGACCAAATATAGCAACACACTACCAATCAAGCTTTAGCTCAGAGATATTAACGTTAACGTTGTTTTAGTAGGGTATAATTGAATCGAATTGATACAATTCCAATTTGAGCACAACTCAATTAAAAAAATTGAAATTTGATCTAGCTTTTTTCTAATTATTTGAAAATTGACTCAACAAAGTTTAAACTAGTGTACTTGAATTGATTCAAATTAACTCGACTCGATCAAATTCGAATATATTTAAATACTAATAATATAAAAGTTAATTTAATAAATAATAAAATAATTACTCAATTAAGTTCATGAGCCTTACGAGTTAGATATTATAATACTCGAGCTCAACTGAATTACTTACTCGAGCTCGAATACAATATTTTACGAATCGAGCTCAAGCAGTTCGCAAACAGCTCGACTCATTTACAATAACCTGGGAAAAAACAGCATAACATTCGAAGTAATCTAATTCAATCACATCCCAACCAGTGAACATGCAAATAAGCCAACTTGCAGATAGAAAAATAAATCAGGGCAAACAGGCCAAATTATGTGAGGAATGGTACTTCCAAGGGCGCGAGTAAAACAAATCCAGGTGACACATGGAACGAGAGAAATTTTTGCACAATAGCTTTCTTGCTTAATTTTCAAGTAACGAGATGCTCTATATCCTTACACTGAGAATTTCTCACTGATGTAGTATTTTGGCAAAATAGCTCCACGAAATATGCGCAGTCTGTATTTTACAACCACAATAATGCCTGTCGAAAACTTTTTGAATCAAACAGGAACCATAACAAACAGTATAAGCTCCATGTTTTACTCCATTATGCCAGGACCAGCATTTTCCACATCAATATCTCCCAACCCAGTATCTTCTTCTTCTTCGCTATCTTCATCCCCACTAATCTCCTCATTGTCATTTCGTAGCTTAGCCATGTGCTCAGCAAGTAATTTATCATCACGTTCACTCACCTAGATCAACACACCAAGTCAGACGGTACCGAATGAAATCACATCGTTCATAACCAAGAAACTAAACTATTAGCTGACTATATTTCAGTGATGCTGATGCAATAACCTAAGTTCCACTAGGAATTCAAAAAATAATAGAAATCAGTGCATAAAAGAGGAAATCAACACTCACAGCTCTTGGAGGCTCCTTCACGATAAGCTTTCCCTTTTGCTGCTCTATGGCTTCAGTGCAAGCAAAAATTGCCTTGGTGAGAACTGATATACCTTGCTCCTAAGTTAAGAATTAGAAATTAAAACACTTTGTTACCAATGTTTCCAGGCCCTATACTCAACGGCAACATCCCATCATTGCCTCCAGGAAAGAAAAAAATGCACAACTCACAGCCTCAACGATTCAAGGGTGCATAATATATGTATTAAAAAAGGATCATGTGAGATGCATAAATCTGACATCATTAAATGGCCCAGTTAACAGCTCCAGTTAACAAAGAGACGTATGATATAGTGTACAGTTCATATCTTGTAAGAGATAGAATCATATTGCCCAGTGCTAAATAGTGTGAATAATTTAGTATAAAGGACTTCAATTTGATATGCAGCAACTATCTCACGACCTAGACAATTTGGAAAATGAAATACATAGAGGATGAACTTTAGCAGTCCTTGAAGGCCCTTGCATATTGCCATCAGAAGATGCTCTGAATTTAAGAGAGTAAAAAGGGATAAAATGAACATTCCAAAGGGAGAAGAGTCAAAAATTAATTAAGGGAACACCAAGCATTTGCAAGCATGCTTGCCATATATATATATATAGAACAACTGCAAGTTTGGTTGATGTATGTTTCAGGATGTGATATTTAGACCCAAAGCATTTCATAGCATTCCCTCTTTGAAGAAAAAGAAGTAGAATTATGCATTTTCAATGGATCTATGCCTACATTTTAAAAAAAAAAAAAAACTCAACATTTACTGAAAACATCAATTTCTACATTTTTCTGCAGAGATATGCCTAACCTTGTCTAGTGTCTGCGTGGTAAGAACATAAAGTGGAGGAGCAACAAGTTTAATTTTCACAGGACAGTCTTTATTGCCTGCAGCCTCAGCTTTCCTCATTGCATCCTGTCAAGTAAATATATAAATAGAATTTGTAAAACACCATTGAGCTTATCAAGTGGATAACACATAATCCAACATTCAATTACATTTATAGAAACAAACAAAAGAAATAAATTAAAGGTAAATAAAAAGGAAAAACAGAAAGAAAGTAAATTTGACCTTAATGTGAAGAACCCCATCAAACTGGAAACATTTCATTTCAATATCAGCTCGAATCTTCAATGGTTGGGGGGTCATTCTTCTCCTAATATTCTTTACCAAAGCTTCTTTGACTTCCTCTGACACAGCAGGTACCACCTTAGTTACCTGTACATCAAGATTGATTCTTGGTGGTCAAAATACAAAAAGAAAAAAAAAAGTCAAGAAAGACTTTAGTAAATAAAGTTTACCTCCTGTCCATCAGGGCCTATCTCCTTGACTTCACGGGTGAGTGAATTCAAAACTGAATCTGGATCATTCACAATGATTTTGAATGCCTGCACACCGATTAATTCGTGTCCACCATGAACTATTAAAGAATATTTACAAAAGCTCCAGATAGAACAGTGCAAGATCTCACCTCAAAAGCATGGCCATATTTCCGGTACAGAGGCCAGCCAATATGGATGTATAATTCCTGTGATAAGTATTAAGTTGGTTAAACATGCAATAATTAAGGGATTCAAATGCTTGGTCAGGAGAAACAGACATCCCAACTTGATAAGATGCTCATGAATATGGAAAAAGCAAACGTGAGTTCATAATACAAAAAGACTACATCATATATGCAAAAGGAGCGTATATGAACAAATTAGAAGATTCAATAAGAGCAAAGCTACAGGGATAATAAATACAAAGCACCTATAGATCTCTCATAAACCTATGCCTAGCTCACCAAGCATCAACCAAAAAAGCTATAGCTAATATAACTTCATCGCCTGAGCCATGCTCAAGAATGGACCCTGATCTCAAGTTGTTTATGGAACTAGAATGACATTCTTAATACTTAAGGAATTCCAAAAAGAAAATTTCTTATCAAAAAAGGAATTTCATTTTAAATACAAGCAGGACATTCTTTCCACAATTTCCTTGAATTTGGTAGTACTACTACTAAGAAAATTGATAAGGTTTTAATTACCTAAGCAATAAACTTTAATTCAGCATATGACTTGCAGTTACACAAATTGGTTTACTAATCCAAGGGAAAAATTTTAGATACAATGTTCAATTTTTTACACACAACCTCCATATAAATTCAATTTGAGACTACAAATTGAACAGAGATTTTAATAGTAATCAGTAAGATAGCACATTACGGAACGGTAGTATTGTACTCCGCTAAATGCCTATGCTTCAAAGATTTTGTACCATGCTTGCTTACACTAAAAATTAAATTAAATTAGCAACTACTCTTTGTTAAGAAAGTGCTGATGAGTTTTAAACTTTTCTTGAATCACCCGATGACCCAATTAAATAAAATTTACAAAGATATTACCAACAGCAATTTTAATAACTGCAATGCAAAGACTACTAAAACCCTAGTATGATCAGTATTAAAAACCCAAGATGTCAAGAACAACAAATCTCTCACTCTCCAAAGCAAATTTTTATTCAAATAGCAAAAAGCACATGACACTAAAAAGACACATTAATAAGTCCATGCACTGTTAAAGAAAAGAAGTTTCAACATTTTTTCTCCAATGGAAGCACATCTTACAAATAGAAGCAAATTTTCAATCTATAAAATTGATCAAGCAATAATGATAGCAGAAAAACATAAAATATTTTGATTACCTGGAAATTCGCTTATGAGACTACATAACATGTCAAACAATTGAGTTCATAATCGAAATTTCACACACAGTTACAGAGAGAAAGTCATTCCTAATAGTTACTATCATGCAACAAGGAAAGTATAACATCCAAACAATTACCAAAAATAAAAAAAAAATAAAGAAATAAAGAAATACATCAAAACTCAAAATTTCAAAGCATCTACTACCATCAAATGCCTAGTAAAACAAGAAACTATATGGGGAAAAAAACCCCAAAAAACTACAAAAATGGGGGAAAAAATACCTCCAAGTCTATACCCAGAGTCTCAGCAACATGCCGCATGATAGAGTGAACAAGCTTGCTCTTATTGTACCTCTCCTCACAGGTTTGAATATCCTCTTCACTAACTCTTCTCTTACTCAAATCAATATAACCTTTCTCTTTATCAACACGAAGAACCATAACGGGTTCGATGCGACCAACCTTGATCAAGCTACTAACACTACGAATCCTACGGCGGGAGAGCTCAGAGAACAAGATCATGCCCTCAATGTTGTTGTATTCGAGTAGAGAAACGTAGGCACCCATGTCAGCAATGTTCTTGACCTGAATCATCACCGCCATGTCCACCTCCGGGTACTTGGCTTCGTACATCCGGCACTCGAGATTCGGCGTATTCGTTCCCATGATTTCTCTTCTCGCTATGCTTCTTGATTATGGAAGTAGGGATTTTTCCAGGAAAATTTATTTGAGTGGGCGATAAAATCTGGAATTGTGCGTTAGGGTTTTAACAGCGAATATAAGAAGAGTGAAGTAGTCTGATAGAAATGAGAAAAGACAGTGATTTGGGCCTCAGCAATTTATTCGGCCCACTGGATCCTTGACCAATTGTTATACACTACATCCAGGTCCATGTAGCATTATACACCAAGACCCATCACAACTGTCAAAACGGTGGTAATTTTATAAATAAGTTAAACTTATACAGCTATCAATCACACGGTGACATTTTTGTAAATATTCATCATCTGTCATTAAATACAAATTCATTAGTTTATTAAAAAAAGTTCATTAATTCATTAAAAAATATTTATTACGAATAAAGTAAAAATTTATTAGTTTATTAAAAAGATTAATTACGAGTAAATTGAAAAAATTCATTACAAATAAACTAAAAATTTATTAATTTATTGAAAAAGATTCATTGCATCATTAAAAAAAGGTTCAAAGTTTCATTAGTTTATTGAAAATTGTAACCATGGAAATAAATTGAAAATATTCATTATGAATGAATCAAAAGTTTATTAGTTTATTGAAAAATGTTTATTAATTCATTAAAAAATATTCATTACAAATAAAATAAAAAATTTGTTACGAATAAACTGAACATGTTTAATACGAAATGAACTAAAAATTTATTAGTTTATTGAAAAATGTTCATTAATTTATTAATAAATGTTCATTTCTTATATTAATACAAGTTCATTTTATTTCTCTGTGTACTTAATTTAATTAATATTTTTTTATATTTTCATTTTTAGGTATGAATTTATTGAATCATATTCAAAGAAACTCAAAACGTAATATAAAATAAAAACAAAACGCACTGAAAAAATAATAAATTGATATAAATAGCATATGAAAAAGCAAAAAAAAATACAAAATAATTGTTAATTTTATTTTAAAATAAAATAAATATTTATCAATAAACTAATGAATCTTTTACTAATAAATTAATGAACATATATCAATAAATAAATCAATGTAAGTTTGTTTTATTTATAAAATTGTCATTGTCCATCTCACACGTGTTTGCCCTATGTTGCAATGTGAACAGCTGTTTATAATATAATTTACAATCCTTAACAGAGAAACTGAACAATATTTGTATTATATGAATTACGGATTGTTATATTATAGATCTGAGTCCATATAGCAATATGGATGGATCAGTATTTTTTTTTTAAATACGTGGCAATTTGTAAATATATAAATTTATTATTATTTGTAATCAAGTTCATTTAAAATATATTATATGTTCATTGTTATTTTTCTGTATATTCATTATTATTTTTATTGTATATTCATTATATTTACAGACAAATTTATTATTATTTGTAATCAAGTTCATTTAGAATGTACTCTATATTTATATTATTTGGTTGTATATTTAAAATTATTTGACTGCATATTTATTATTATTTGCATGCATATTCATTATTATTTGAATATGTTCATTTAGAATATATTATATATTTTATTATTATTTGACTGTATATTTATTATTATCTAAATACAAATTCATTATTATTTATATAATATATTATATGTTAATTACTATTTATACACTATTCATTAAAAAATATTAAACAAAAAAACTTCAAAATTATAAAAAAAAAATTGATTACAAATAATAATGAATATATATGCAAATAAAAGTGTGATTTGGCTACAAATTCTCATTCCACAGGTAATTTAAAATTTTAACTTATATAAATTTTATTTTCATAAATACAATAATTTTTTCCACTAATACTTCTAACATTTTCCCCAATTTTTCTTTCTTCCTTTTCTCTTTCATCTCACATTTCTTCTTCTTCTTACATCATTACTAATTTCGTCCACACTTAAACGATTTTCTGATTATTATGAAATTTGAACCACAACAAGTTTTCTACCTACTCATCACTCTGGTAACATTAGTTGTTCTAAAATTTGACTAGATTTGCAAGATCGATTATAAGAAATTGTGTCATGGCTCCCCTCCAGTTTCTCTTATTTTTCGGATTTTTTTTGCAATTTTGACACCGAAAATGGACTCAAATGGTTGAAAAAACTATAGAATGAACAGTTTGGGCTTTAAAAACTACCGTCTAAGGGTTGATCAAAAAATAAAAAAATTGAGTGTTAAGCTGCCTGCCTCATTTCTCAAATCTAATATTGAAAATAGACTCAAAAAGTTAAAAAACCTTGGACTAGATAGTTTGAATTTCGGAAACTACTATTTGATGATTAATTGGGAACAATTCCTTCACTCACTGTATATATAACCTACATATAACTAACATATAATATTTTCTACAGAAATAAATTCA